>JAGFPH010000285.1:523100-542798 GCA_018207615.1 Philaenus spumarius | reverse complement strand
ACAATCCGTTCATTTCTGCAGCTTAAACTCCCTAGCCACACACAATCTGTTCATTTCTGCAGCTTAAACTCCCTATCTGAATAAAAACAGTTTTCTAGCAGATTGTTAACACCTTTTTAAATGTATATCAATTTTCAATTTTCTTGAAATGACTGGGAATTTTGTTGTATATTTCAATACATCTACAGTTTGGAGCTTTCCCAAACATTGGGGTCTTATGTAAAGGATAACTGAATAAAATAATGTTTACATCTGTTTGCTTACAGACATTGATGAATGTTCCCGTACTAGTGGTATATGTTCCAATGGAGTGTGTGAGAACATGATGGGTACTTATCAATGTGTATGTGATGATGGATATCAACAGACTGGAATGAAATCACATTGTGAAGGTAAGTCAAATACTTGAATCAACTGCAGTAATTAGTTATTAAAGTTCATTGTAGCCTATTGGATTGCTTTATTAGCGGATTTCCATAGGAAAAATGAGCTATTGCAGTGGGCCCCTATGGTAAGACCCAAGGTTGGGAGTAGCAAATGAGCACCGATCATGGTCCCCACAACACGTTTTGGGGTGTCAAAAAATGTTTATATATGTGTTCGCACTCTAACGGTCGCATTTTAAGCCCGATTTGGTCCAAATTTGGTACTCATCTTGGTTGTCTATGTCGCTCGGACGAGTTTGCTAGCCAAAAAATCCGAGAAGTGGAACACGTTTTTTGACCGGAAGTAACTATTTTTTCAGATATTTCATACTATAATGAAACGTTTTTTGGGGTTTTATTCAAAAAAATAAATGAAGGATGTTATTCTGCACATTTTGTTTTTTTACATGATCTTATAACTCGCTTGATTTCCCAAAAATCGATCAAAACGTAAAATTCCATAAAAATACCAGGTTCAAATCAATGTGGGGGCATCTTCTGATCCGAGGCCGACAGTCGAGTTTTTCCGGAACGAAGCAGCGCATGAGTTGAAGCTGGAGGCTTAGTCACAAACAAATTCTACTAACATATTTCTTACGCAAGGCAGCTATTCAGCACCTTCGTGAGTACTCAAATAGTTGGTTGAAACCCTAAAATATATAAACTTATTTTGGAAATTTGCTTAACTCATCTCAGCAGTTCAGCTCTCAGGTCGAATTATTTTGCAATACTTATAAAATTATATCAAAGCCCACTAAAGAATACCGTTGAGGGACGGGCTTGTGTACACCGAGACCTTGAACGCTCCAATCGCCGTAGTGCAATGTTGTCACGTTCTTCCCACGCTTCTAACTGACTGCGGCTGACTCAATGCATTTATAATTCTTTAAACTGTGCGATCAAGCCTCGAACGGTAAATACCAGGAGTGTTCGAGGCTAGTAGATATGGCAACGCTATGCGCCCATCCTATTGGCCCCTCGCAACGGTATTCTTTAGTGGACCTTGATATAATGTAAAACCTTTTGTAAGAAACAATTGTTTATACAACTAACCCTTGTACTGCAAAATGAGGTTACAGAACAACAAAATGCACAATATCTTGTCCATTTACATTTGTTGTAAATCTTTATTTCAGTTTATTATTATTATATTGTTTATATAACAGCAATCCTTAGCTGAAAAAGTGATTAGCTTATATTCCCCTGCAGCTGTAAGCCTTTCTTTGCTAGAACAACTATCATTTGATTGAATGTTATTTCTACATGAGAAGGTACTCATTCTTCCCCAGACCATTTAATTGCTGCTCTGCCCTTGTTTCTTTAATGGTCTGTATATGAGTGTTATAACTGCTTTATGTATTTTGCCCATCTACAGGTTGATGTTTAATGGATTTGTTACCTATTTGATAAATTTCAAAGCACAACAAACCTAATGGAGACGTATGCAGGGCCGGATTTAGCATGGGGCAAAGTGGGCCCGTGCCCATAGCGGCAAATATTTAGGAGCGGCAAAATGGCAAAACTGGAATTTGGGAAATAATATTACAGTACTGTACTATGTTTTAGAACAAAACTAAAACTCCATTCCAGTTTTACAACAGCATGCGTATGAGCGTCTGACAAGATGTAGTCATGAATGAGCTAATGCCAAGTTATTCGTTTGACTCAAACTAAATGTACGCCTGTACACTGACGTGTTTGTGAGTGTATGTGAGAGATAGTTTGTGCCTTCGGCTAACACCGAGAAAGGCGAGAAATCACAGTTGTCTGTTTTGTCATTCGTTCAGTTCAGTCTTATTGTTGTTTACTTTTTACTATCACCATTTTTTTCACTGTTCTTGAGCTGCAGCACAACTCTTCAGTGCGATTCATTCAATGTAAAACTGATTTACTGTACTTTTGTTTTTAAAGTTTTAAACGTAGTAGCCTGTAGCAGTGTAGTGTGTTTTAAAGAAAAATATTTTCAAACTCAACATGGATGGACGTAATTGTTTAAACTGTATAACGTGTAATAAACTTGAAATACGTGATTTGAAATTGATGTGTCTTTTATTATTTTGCAAAACCACTTCTGAATTTCACCTTGTAAAAATTACGTAGTCAAGTAATTAAATTTGTAAAAGTAAAATTGGATTTAGCCCCCTCACCTCCTGTTTGTGTAATCATGCAGAAATATTAATAACAATTGAGTATAATATTTCTCTAAAGATGAAACATTTATTTGTTTGTAATTCAAACTACATATATTACAACCCGAAACGTTGAGGCACTGGTTCGTTGGTTCTGTTTTACGTGTTTTTATAACTTGTATTGTTTTTATTCAATTGATAGCAAGGCAGCTCAAACTCCTCGAGAATTCTTGACTGAATTTATTGAACTGTATCGGAGTTTTACCTGCTTGTGGCTCATTAAGAGCAAACAATACTCCAACAGGAATAAAAAAGACCTTGCGCACATAGCGCTCGTTCAAAAATACAAGGAGTTTGATCTGTTGGCAGACAGAAACACTGTTGTTAAAAAAATTAATGCATTGCGTACGGTTTATAAGAAAGAACTATCAAAAGTTAAATATTCGTCAATGAAGATTGGGCAAGAAGTCGTTGCATGTAAACAGTACTCATACTTTCGATTTATTGTAGCAATAATTTTTTACGATTTATCGTAGCGTGTAAACAGGGCTTAAAGCTCAATGGTGCTCGACCGGGATATTTTGACAATGATATAGAGATACCTTTGGATTCGTCAAGATTTTAACTTTCTAAAACTGCCATCCAATCAAACGTTACTTGCATAGTTCCAAAGATATGGAATTGTCTGTAAACCTTTGCAATTGGACAAATTTCAACGATTAAAACAGTATATTTTGAGTTCGAGATATCTCTTATAATTCGAATTATTTCAATAGACTTTTTTATATCTATTTATAGATCAAAGTTCAATCTTTCGTTTGGTGTAAAGCAAACTATATTTACTCTAACGGTTTTGTTCGTACAGTTCTGAGAAATACCGACAAATGGGAAATTCAAAACTCGACTAGCACTTCCAACGGGTTTTCACACAGAACGTCGTTTTTTATGTGTCCGTGAGAAGTTCAATTCGTTTGATATAATTTTCTGATTATTTTGTGATTCAATTAAAAATAAGTCAAATACTTTTATGAAATAATAATTTACAAGTATACAGTTCAATTCTTTGATTTATTCTCTACACTTTCTTTTAATAATGTTTCATATTTGGGCAAGGAATAAGGAATATATTCCTAAATTACTATTCATACTAGGCCTAATTTTTTATACAGTTGTATTCAGGACTAAATTACGAAATGTTTTACATTTACAAAAAAAATACAAAAAATGTTTACTACTTTTTATGTAGGCCTAAAGTTGGACTTTTTCCTTTCGTTACAAAACATTTTTATTTCTTGAGCTAATAACTTTGTAAATTTTACTTCAATCATTTTTTTACTGGCATATATAAATTCTTTGAACCTTTCTCTACAAAAAAAGCTATTGAACAGTTTTGGATTGATTTATAATTACTATATTTGGCGAATTTTTGAAAATATTCTTGCACAACCACCGACTTCAGAAAAACGATAGCGTTAACACTTCTAGTGTTAATTGTGGGGAGGGCGGCAATTTTGGGGGGCCCATAGGCGCAAAAAATGTAGATCCGGCCCTGGACGTATGTTTAGGTTTACCTATGTAAATGTTTTAACAGTGTCACTTACATCAGCTGCCAATTTGTTTTCAGACATTGATGAATGCAGTTCGAGTAATGGTGGATGTCAAGACGTCTGTGTGAACTCTCCCGGCAGCTACTCTTGTGCATGTAGGTTAGTAATATACTTTATAGCTTAGAATTTGAACTAAGAGCTGCAAGAGCATATATAAGCTGGAAAATCCTTAGTGGCTCCAATAAAGCTCTTTTACTTTACTTTCAAAAGTGAAACTAGAGAATCCAACCGCAATTCTAGATCTGTTGGTACAATTGTATCAAAATTTATTTGAAGCAATTAAAACAGTACAATTTAGTATTACAAAGACAATAAAAATCTGTGCGCGATTTAGTTTCATAATTTTTAGTCTTTTTGTAAAAAAGTAGATACTCTAGAGTCTCGTTTATCCGAAATAAACGGGCCACCGCAACTCGGATAAGCAAAAATGTTGAATAACAGGATAAATGCATTGATACAACAACTTTCTTTCTTTTCGTTGCCACAATGGTGTAATAATACACAAATTACAAGTTTTACAAGTATATACAAGTTTTCTTTTTACCCAGATGTATTCTTTTAGGAAGCAAATAGTGTGTTAGGCGTTCCAGCAGTCATCAAAAAACATTTTGAGACTCGAAACTTTGTACTGTAAGCACTCGCTGGTCCCACCTCTCTACCAAGTACAAATACCTGGGCCTTTTGTAAATGCCTTCATAAAATTTGCTAAGAATTGGAGGGTTATACTAAAACCTCTTCCAATTTACTATGGGTTTTAAGTCTGATTCAATTTCTCTAGCGTTATAAAATCATCTAACACTATTTAGTACTAAAAATTCCCACAATATTGTGCATAACTTAACTACATTAATTTTAACCTTATGCTTTCCATAGGCCAACTCAGTCTGACCAAACATTTTAATGTGATTTCTATTTTCTTTAACTGGTTTAGGGTCTGTGCCTTTTGTCTAATGAGACGTCGTCGATATTGCAACTGTTTAGTAGCCTGTAACAGATTGTAACAGATCATCTGTTAGTCGTGGACCACAATAGGTCACAATTTACCATCTTTTGTGTGGTGTTTTTATTAATAAATTATTATTTTGCAATGCTCTTTGTTTGTAAATTTATTATGTTTTGTAAATAATTAGTTATTATTTGTTAGACTTACTGTTTATATTTTATTGTGACATGACAGTAACAATCCAAATTTGGATTGGGAAGTCTTTTTAATTTAGGAAATAAGATTGATCTGAAGCCTGATTTTAAAAATCATAATTCGACCACGCAACTCTAAAGTGATGTAAGGAGGCGGCGGTTTTGTTCCGTGGAATGAAACACAATTTTCCAATTACATATTTATTCCAAACAACAAGTAATATTTAAGTGCTCTCACACGTGTAACCGGTCCGACATTTCAACCCAAACTCCCTGTCTACCAAATGTGACTTGGGTTCACCGTCCTCATGTTAATTCAGCAATTCGGCACATTCCAATGAAGCCAATAAACTCTGAATTCCAACTAGAAGTTGATGTACTGTAAGCAATCTTATTTATTACTTATAACTATAGACCTGCCACGTCACATCACCCCCTGCTTGTTTTAGAAGACTGTCCTCAGTCTTCATTCCTGAGATCCCCTCTGATGCATTCTCCATTCTTGGAGTTCCAAACCCTTGGCAGTCCTCGGCCTTTTTCTAGTGGTGAGGCACCAGTCTGTACATGCACTCCTTTCAAAGGCTGCTTTGGGATAACATACAATTTAGCAACATTTACCAGGTCCACACTATGAGATCTTAAGCTGAGTTGATCAGCTTCAGCTGACTTCTGATCACTGGAACATGGGTGTGATCTGTTGACGTGGTAGAGATGTGTCGCTTTGGGTTCTATAACGATCCTTTAAAAAAATTTACTTATGTCTCTTAATACTTCAACAGCATACAATTTATGATTAGACCAAGAAAACAAAGTGCAAGGCTCCACTGGTCGTGTTTACTAATTAGATACACAAAATTTCAAATCAATTAAATTAATACTACTTTTTCCATGTCGGATCGGTGGCATCGTGCAAGTTCTTAACAAACATAATTCAATTAAACCTAGAAACATAAAAATCAACAAGAAGGAAAATATTTTTAGGTTAACAGCAAAAAGTACTAATTAATAATAATATTAAAAACCGTTCTCTCAATATTTAAAATACACTAACCAAATCATTTTTTACACTATTCTATTATAACTTAAACTGTTCTCAATAGACCACCACACAATGTATTATTGTCATATCTTTACGCACTATCTAGGGGTTGTAAGGTGACCAGTGTATTTCTCGTTGGTACCTTTGGAGCCTCATTCTGAGTGGTGGCATGACCCACATCTACACAGATTATTTACTTTTTTATATACATACAAAACAATAATTAGAAATGTTACAATCGACAGTAGGTACATTGACCATGAGATGGTTCTTACAATTTTAAAATTAAAATCATGTTTATTTCTAACAGCTAACAACAATTTATTTAAATGTAGGCCTATATTATCAGTTTTATTTGGCAAATAAAACTCATCAAATATCTCAGAAGTTAAGTTTGGATCTAACGTTAATAGTGTATGTTCGTCTGAACTAATTAAGTTAGTAAATTTTGGGAATGTCAAAGACAATAAAGATCCTTTATAATAAACATTTCCATGTGCTTGGGCAAGAAGTCTAAAGTTATCACCAGTTATATCACAATTTGCTACGTTTTTTAGTGTACCTAATCTATCAATATAGACAGTTGAACTATTTATTTTATTTCCCAAATAACATTTTAGGGATATTAAGCTAGACTTATCAGCACTATAAATCCAATCATTTCCATTATTCACAAATATAGGAGATTCTAAAGTTTTATAAATCTTTCTTTTACATACCTCTGGATCAAGCATACCCAAAAATAAATTTAATATACAATTTTTGTGTTGTGTAAAAAATAACCTATCTTTAGTCGAGCAAATTGACAGAAGTCCAGGCTTACAAGATTTAAATTCATTTGCATCATATTCTAAAAATGTCCGTCTGTCAGGACTTATCAAGAAATATTCATTTTGTATTTGCCAGGTTATCCAGTACCCCATATAGTTTCATGGAATACCGGGTATACCTTTACTCTATATGATTCTAATATGTTAGATTCAGAACCTAAAGGTATCTGTATTACTAATTTTATACTATCTTCAACAGTGTAAGCTTGAGCTTCAGCCATACTATAAAAATAATGCAAGTTTTGTGGTTCAACAGTGTAGACAAAATGCATTGTAGGATGAAGTCTTTGTTCAAGTTCTTTTAGTATTCTTAGAAATCTAGTGGGAGGGAGCAGTTTTGAGCTTACTTGACCTAATTGAATGTGTTCTAAGGCTTGTCGAAATTCTACAATTTTAAATTTTGATTCCATGGCTAAACGCTCCAGATCTCTGAACACAGAATTTAAATAGACAACTTTATATAATCTGTGTAAGCTTAAATCTACTTCTGAGGTAATATTTAGCATGTTAGCATAGTAACCCTGCAAAACTGACACAACTTCCTTAATCCTATTTGTATTTAAAATAACATGGGCATGTACATCTTTCATTATAGATAACTGATCATCTAAACTATGATTTAGGTCTTGAGAAACCCAACCCAACTTCTCTAATTTCCTGTTAATTAATTCCAAATCTTGATTATCCAAAGTACCAAATAGTGTTTTCAAAAAAGTACCCCCTGAATTTATTAAACCCCTTGTTTTCTGCTAACTTTAATGGGAATTAAAGAAATTACATTTTGAATCTCAGACAAATATGAATTTACTTCATCTTCAATGAAACTAAATTCCTCTTTAAACTTAAATATAACTGTTTCGTTATGTTCGATATTATCAGTATAATTTCCTAGATTATACTTCTGAGCATTCAAATTTTGTTGCAAGTCCTCACTTTCTTTCAGCAGGTCTGTAATATTGAAATCCATAACAATGGTCCATTGGGATCTGGTCAATAACACATCCTGGAGCCGCTCAAACGCTATACCTTGGGTCAATGTTGTGACATGTTGCCAGTATCAGTACTAACACTACTTGCTAGTCAAATTATAGCTAGATTTATTTATTCGCAGATGGTCGAGAATCAGTAGTAGGCTTGCTTATCATTAAGGATTTCTTAATGTTAACATTCTTGAATGTGGCCCATGTTACTGCTGACTGCTAGTTTATTGCCATTGTGCATTGTAAGCCAACAGCTAAGGAGAGAAGTTTGCAGTAGGCCTATCATATGCGTCGTAAAATTAATTACGTTTTGTATTAACAAGTTTGTTATTCATTTCAAATATTTAAACCTAAACAATTTCTTCTTAGTTAAATCTTCCTAGGGACAGTCTTCAGTAATTTTAAACTTAAGTAAATTCTTCATACTCATTCAATAAAAATAAATTGTAAATTAAAATAATTCGTAAAATAAATAAATATGTAAATTAAACAAATTTTTAAATTAAAATAGTTTGTAAATTAAATAAATGTTCAAATTAAAATAATTTTTCTTAAAATAAAATAATTTGTAATTTAATTATATTTGTAAATTCGTTCGTCAAGATCTAGAAGTATGAAAATATAGCGATAGTAGGAGGGGTTGCAAGGTGCGAAACATATAAGAACTACTGGACTATAGATTGCCCAATAGTTTAATCTTTCCCGACGAATTATAGTTCTGTTTGCTAATTTTATAATTTATGACACATCAAAATGCTAGTATTTGACTATCCCATAATTAATTGTCTATGAAAAGTGTCAAATGAAGTGTAGCCACTTGTGTACCCGTCGTCCAACATCACGGCATGAGTTATGCCCAAGACTTACTCAGTTCGGCCAAGGGCCCCATGTCGCTAGTCAGACTATTGGCACATGGTGACTAAAAATTTCCTTTAAGATTATTTTTACATATATGGGCTATTTTTTTCCCCTTTATTATTATTACAATATTTGCATATGCAAAACGAAATTCAGCCTTCAGCAGTACATTTTGTCTCTATAATAACATGGATTTCCCTGACTATTCAAGAAAATTACCCTTGTTTATAACCGTCCCCTGTGAAGAATTCTATTTTTACCATAAATTCGCTGAGGTCTAGTTACATGCACAAGTCTGTGTGAGCCTCTGACGGAGTACCGGATATATGCGGGTAGCAGCGTGGATAATACACCTTCGGGCCATTAATTAAATGACTACGTTTACAATTACTTGTATCTATATACAACATTTGCAACAATGACATGAGTAACATTTCATACTTAAATTACATATCATAAACAACCTTAAAAACTATTCTAACAACTTTGACTTATTCTGAAGTCTTTATTAATATACCCAAGCTCATCTTCCTTTTAACATGTTATATGAACACTAACATAAACAAATCAACTTAACTTGATCTGGCTACTATGTACGACTAAGCATCTTCATTCTGCAACTCACAGCATTTTACTCCTCTTACACATAAATTAAATGTCTATTGATTCTGACATAATGCTCATAGGCCTACATCTTTATAACGTTATTGATTTAATTGTACAAGCATGACTTTTTCCCTTATACTACGTTTTTTATTTTAGTTTTATTACCTTTCTTTAATTTTTTATATCAGTTTAAAATTACGTTCCTTATTTTTATTATCTTTCTTTAAAAAACCTTTATTTAGCTTTATTCTTTAAAATTTCTGTATGCCAACCTGTAGAGTCCTTGTCGATTTCAATTTCCTTCAAAACATTATTAATTTCAACAAAAAAACCTTCACTACTTCATTTACTGCAACAACGACTTATTTCATTTAAATTCTTAAACGACGACTTTAGCTTAAACATTCGCAGACATAAGCTCAACTAATACTTCAACGACGACAACTTTATTTTCAAAATTCAATGTTCGCAGACATAACCTCTCCTATTTCTTCAAGGAGGACTTTTGCTTCTATTTAGTTTTTTTTTTTTTTATTGATTTGACAAAGACTCATTTCATCAACTTTACTTATTTAATTTTTTAAATCTATTTTACTTAAATAAAACGTTTTATTTTTCTATTTATTCCGACTTCAGTGAATATAAAATCATCTCTAGCCCTCTCAAAATTTTCTATTTTAAAACTTAAAACATTTTGAACCTAATTATAAAGTTTTGCTTCCAAATTAACCTTTATAAAATTTAAATTGCCTTATTTAAACTACTCCTTATTATTATAAAACACAACTTATTTATTTTCATACTTTCTATACCATGTAGATCCATGTCATAGTCGAAATTCTTCCTCTTGTGTGTGCACGTGGATTCAATCACCTTCTCTTTTTGCAAGAAAATCACTTCTGACACCAAATGTAAGGAGGCGGCGGTTTTGTTCCGTGGAATGAAACACAGTTTTCCAATTACATATTTATTCCAAACAACATGTAATATTTAACTGCTCTCACACGTGTAACCGGTCCGACATTTCAACCCAAACTCCCTGTCTACCAAATGTGACTTGGGTTCACCGTCCTCATGTTAATTCAGCAATTCGGCACATTCCAGTGAAGCCAATAAACTCTGAATTCCAACTAGAAATTGATGTACTGTAAGCAATCTTATTTATTACTTATAACTATAGACCTGCCACGTCACAGTGAGTTGAGCAAATTTCCAAAATTAAGTTTATAGGCCTATGTTTTAGGGTTTCAACCAACAATTTGGGAAATAGGTCTATTCATGACGGTGCTGAAGAGCTGCAAAATGCTTCGCACGCCATTCCGCATATTGGGAGTATTTTCAATACATAGAGCATTGCGTGCTTCGTACGTCATTCTGCATATTGGGAGTATCTTCAATACACAATGCATTGAGTGCTTTGCACGAAACCAGTATTGGGAGTATCTTCAACACACAATGCATTGCATGCTTCGCACGCCATTACGCATATTGGGAGTATTTTCAAACACAATGCATTGCGTGCTTTGTACGCCATTCCGCATATTGGGAGTATTTTCAATACACAATGCATTGCGTGCTTGGCAAGCCTACCCCACGGTAAAATCCACCACATGGCTTTTAAGGTATTTTAAGTTTTGATCGATATTGGGGGAAGCAAGCGAGCTATAAGCAGACTTGGGAAGTTAACCAAAATATTTAACTGGTTAAAGTTAATGCCAGAAAAAAATAACTGATTAAAGTTAAAGTTAATGTTTGAAAAAATTTACTGATTATAGTTAAAGTTAATGTTTGAAAAAAATTAACTGATTAAAGTTAAAACCAAATTAACTGATTAAAGTTAAAAGTTAAAATACGGCACGTCATAAGATTTCCAGTCAAAATAACACTCAAAAATATTTTTATTTAAAACGTAGGTCTAATGTTACAAATCAGTCTGATATATAATAAAATCACAGTTAGAGTAACATAACATAACAATCATTCAAATTCAAAATATAATGAAAGCAAGAATTACTCAGTCTAAGTCACAAACACAGTCAAATTACTAATTAAATTAAATTTGAGGAGCAACAGCATTTCAAAATTTTTGTCTGACAATTACTATAACAGGGCAAAACAACTAACCAATTTATAACAAATGAACAAGATTATCCAACTGTAATGGCATGTGTAGGCCTCTATACCCAAGGGCTAATTGAATGACACTGTTGGGGGCATTGTTGTTTGTTTACGCTAGCGCTAGCTACAGTAGAGTTCGATTATCCGAACATCAGTTATCCGAAACATCAATCATCCGAACGCGGAAATGTACTGTAATAGTATACTATTACGTTAAAAGCCCGGTAAATAGGGTTTTTCCGTGTGAGCATGAAAATCCTGCGCGAAGCGCAGCCGAGTGCAAGATTTTCATGCAAGCACAGAAGAAATTACCGGGCGAGTTATGTATGATATTTTTCATTATACTGTACTACACCGAAAAAGTAACATACTTTTAATCAAAACATCTTTTTATATATATAAAAAAATAAACAATTAAAACTTTTTTGATTTTTCAGATTTTTTTTGTTACATTTCTATTGACAAAATCAATCAGATGTTAACATAAAACTGAAACGTGTATTCTTATTTATAAAATCAGTTGGTGCACGGTAAATTTACGGAGTATTGCACGGAAAATAAGAACTTATGTGTCTATGAACAAATATAGAAAACAGCTGTTTTCGGTGTAGTATAATGAAAATAAATAAGTACAGTACAGTACTGCACATAGTTCTGAATTTAAAGTTTTTGACTTGCATAATCAGCTAAGTTGTAGATTTCATGGAGTTTGTGCGCTCAATGGAACAGTGGCCGCTGTTGAGTCAGCCATGCACCTGCGAGTACACTGAATGAATTGTATTATCCGAACAAATTGATTATAACCTGAATATTTTCGGTATCAATCATTACGGTAAGACATGGCGACAAATCTTTCCGGGCATCCGCCAAATTAACTGACATTAGTTTTAATCGGTAACCAATATTTTAATGATTAAGAGTTAAAAGTTAATCAGTTTAAAAACTAACGATTAAGTTAAAAAGTTACCCATATTTTTAACGATTAATTTTAATTTTAATTAATTTTAATCGTGTTCTGGGGACCATGATGGGTGCTCATTTGCTACTTCCAACCTTGGGCCTTACCATAAGGGCCACTGCAGTAGCTCATTTTTCCTATGGAAATTCGCTAAAATAAATTGTTATCACAAATTCTAAGACTACCACATATTGGTTTTTTACACACATCATGTTTTATTACTAGTGGACCCAGCAATGCTTCGCTATTGCTTGATTTAATTTTAAGGGTAGTTATTCCATTTCATCCCTTTGACTTAAGTAATTGAATTAAAAATGTGATTTATATCAATTAAGAATCATATTAAATAATTTTAGATTTATAGTTTGTAGGAATTAGTAGAATTTATTTTTATTGTATAGGGAAAGCTACCCCATTTAAATATATTTGTTTGTAGTGATCATGTTCTCTAAAAAATCTAATACTAATAAAACTAATATGTGTAAATTGTGAAATTTCAATAAAATTAGTTTAGTAATTTTTGAGAATACAGAAAAAGTAACTTAAGTGTATGGATTACTTTTTAAATTTAAGGGTAGTTATTCCATTTCATCCCTTTGGCTTAGCTAATCAAATTACAAATAGTTTTTTATATACCTTAAAAATAATATTTCATAATTTTAGTTTTATAGGTTGTAAGAAGTTAGTTTAATTTATTGTATAGGGTTTCAACCCCTTAGACTGTAGTAATTATAACATCTAAACACTCTTGTCAATGATATGAATGAACTGTGAAATGTTTAGTAAAATTGGTGGAATAATTTTTGAGTCTATAGAGGACAAAGAAACAAACATTAATTTTTATATAATATTAACTATAAACAATTAATGGCTAAAATAAAGGTAGATAAGGTAAAATAAGGTGTCTTACTGGGTTCGCACTGGGACACCATGCCTTCTTGTCACGACTCCTTAGTTAAAACATAAAAAGAGAGTTTTTGTACTGTGACCAATGCAAGCCTGATTAGAAACTCGAAAATGGCTAAAACGGCCGTCATTGCACGACAAATACAAAAAAATAATATTGAAGACAGTGAGTCTTAAATTTAATGATTATTTGTATAGAATTCTAATATGTTTACATCCATTTTTAATAGGAATAAAGTATACAATGGTAGTAGGTTATAGATTATTTAATGTATATTGTTTGTATGTTTAGCCCTGGGTACAGCCTGATGACAGACGGTCGTACATGCACTGATGTAGACGAATGTAAGGAGAATCCAAGAATATGTAATGGAGGTCAGTGTACCAATACTAAGGGAGGTTTCCTCTGTCATTGTGTCGATGGATTGGTACCCGGAGGAAACGGTTCTTCTTGCTTGGGTTAGTATTGCCTATAGTCATCAGAATTGTTGCTTTGCCCCCTTTATACAGTTAAATAATACAAATATATTTCGTCACATGGTTTTATGTTAATCCTCTGCGTAAAATACATTCTAATATGATGCTTGTCCAGAAAAGTACCGTTTCGTTCTACCGCCGGCACAGCGCTAGCGACGATGTTCCGCGCATGCGCTCTAGTCTCCTTGGTTCATTGTTGAACAGCTGATGCAATTACGGCAAAATTTTGTTGTGTTTACATTAGTTAGTGTGCACTCAAAATGTTTAAAATAATTTCTGATCCCGCGGGTTGTGAAGTGCGTTCTGCAATACGATTTTTGAATGCAAAGAACAAGAAGCCTTCTGAAATTCAATGCCAATTTACAGAAGTTTATGGAGAAAAAGTTATCAGTGATGGAATGGTAAGAAAATGGGTTCGGCAATTCAATGGTGGGTGAACCAATATTCATGACGAGGCTCGCAGCGGGCGGCCATTGGTTGTGAGTGATGAATTGGTTGAAAAAGTGAATGACAAAATTCATAAAATCAGACGTTTCACCATAAGAATGCTTTCTGATGAATTCTCACAAATTTCAAAATCTCTTTTGCATGAGATTGTGGTTAATCGCTTGAATTATCGCAAGTTGTGTTCCCGTTGGGTTCCAAAAATGCTTACGGATGATCACAAAAACAAGCGACTTGGTAGTGCATTCACTTTTCTCACCCGTTACAGTGATGAAGGAGACGAATTCTTAAACAAGATTGTTACAGGTGATAAAACTTGGGTTTGTCATGTCACTCCAGAGTTCAAACAACAGTCAATGGAGTGGAGACACGATCCCCCAAAAAACAAAAGTTCAAAACAACTTTGTCGACAAGAAAAATCATGTGCACTGTATTCTGAGACAGAAAGGGCATTCTGCTTGTTGATTTTCTACCCAGAGAGAAACAATCAATGCGGAATGATATTGTGAAACACTGAGAAAACTTTGGTGTGCGATTCAGAACAAAAGACGTGGAATGCTTAGTGAAGGCATTATGTTGATCTATGACAATGCACGTCCCCATTCTGCTGGTGCCACTCAAAACCTCATTCATGAATTTGGTTGGGAGCAATTTGACCATCCGTCTTACAGCCCTGATCTGGCACTTTCTGATTTTGTAACAAAAAAAAAAAACCCTTATTGAAATTACCCGTTTTTGCATTTTTAACAATAATTATGTTTTATGACAAAGATACAAAGTGCCACAGCATCCGCGATGGCAGGCTTGTCAAAAATTGGTAGCCGAAACCGGTTTCACACTCGTCAATCGATTTAAGATCGGGAATCGTGTTTGAAGTCTTAGCTCTAACGGCCAAACAGAGCCTCCACTTGTTGGCACTTGGTGTAAAAATACACTCAAATTAAAAACAGTTTCAAGCAAGTTTAACTTATCAAGGGTTACTTACCTGAAGCCAGGTGCGTGTAAGCAACGTATTCTACAACTACACCACATTCAAAGCCAAGCTGATCAAAAATAACACACAGACAGCGTTTGTTTAAGAACGGACAGTAGTGTTTTGAAATAAGTCCTTCAGATTATATCCTCCTCAACTAGGGGACAGCAGAGACATTTCTAAAAACTATGGTAGCTATAGACTTTTTTTAGTTTTCTTCAATTTTTATCTACCATGATACTATCAAAAATATTTCAACTTTCCTGAATTTATAATTTTGGCAATTTCTCTGAAATGAAGGTATAAAAAGAAAGGAAGTGTTGTGAAATGTGCTTGTTTTAAAGATACCATACTTAATTTCACAGGTACTTGTAACTCCGGTGGGATTGCTATAGGCCTAGAATTGGATCTGTGGTAATATATGTGTACATGTATGTATGTAGTATATGTATGTATATAGTGGAATAAATAAATAAATAATTATAGAAGGAAAAATAGGCAAGATAAAAATGATTTGTTCACTTTTGACTCTTGGACTAGTTGCATGCATTGAACAAATCAACTGTTTAGATTAGTTTAGAGAGTACGGATTACAAATATACTGTTTATTTTCATGAACAATTAACATTAACATTTGATTGAAATGGATTTCACCCACCACTATGTATACTATGTTAAAAAGACGTTCTCTTGGTAATATAGTCAAAATTAAAAACATTAGAAAATGTATTTCACATCGTAAACAATAACACGCACAACACATACACCCAGTACTGTGTACCATATTTTTAAATTATACATGACGTTCCACAAAGAATTTTTAACACTTCCCGTCTTCCAGTGTAAAAAACTATGTCCTACGATGGTAGCGGACGCCTGAGTCTCTCAGAGCGCCTAACACTGGTTAAGTGTGGGCTCGGTTGAAGGTCATTCCGAGGAACAACTCCCACCACCATCAATTAATATCAATCAATTTCCTTTATAGGCCTGTCAAAAAGTCTATTTACTTCATTTCGAATTGAGGGTAAATACACGCACTAATGTTTGAACTAGGCTACAGACATAATCACTGTTTCTTTAAATACCCTTTTTCTCCAATTATTCTCTTTAAGTAAAATAGACCCCTTGTCCCAACAAATAGCATGGTTGTTAGCTATAACATGTTCAGCGATCTTCGATCAATTGACATTACCAGTAGAAATGCATTGTTTATGCTCTGAAACATGTTTTTAAAAGGACGAGATGTTTGTCTTACATACGACACGCCACACTGGGACGGTAAATTGTAAACAATATACAGTAAGACCTTGATAATCCGGCACGCTCGGAGATCCTTTGATACCGGATTATCGAGGTCTTCCTTAAAAATGGTTTAAACGTGAAGATCAGCGGTGGAGCTTTGCTATTTTTACTCCAGCCTGTCACAAATTCTTCGAACCCTTTTCACTTCCAAACCGTGCAAAGCGGTTTTAAATCGAACAACTATTTACAAGAAATTAAATGTAACTTTTTCCAAAGACTTCAATTTGTTCAAATAATCTTCATTAAGTGGAATACGTTCAACAAAATACTGTCAGCAACAAAAGTGTTAAACGGTCTGTTTAACCGGGAACGTTTTCAAAGGACAAAGAGAGCATATTGTTTTGAATCGGTTTGATTTTTAGGAGAATTGTTGATTGAAATGTTTGTTTTGGACAAGTTTATTGAGCAGTAGATTATTACACACTGTTTTTGACTGATGCGAAGCCAACAAACAGTGTAGACCGGGCTTACATCACTCAATAATTACAAAAACTGCCATTTTTAATGAATGCCAATTTCCAAGATGATGGATGCCGAACTATCAGGTCTGCCGGACTATCAAGTGCCGGGTTATCGAGCATCCACTGTACTTACTATCCACATTGTTAATTATTAGGTTTTACTTTACTCACACAATTCTTAAATGTATAGAATTTTTAACCACTGTCCTAATCGAGAATCTCGCATTAATTCGTCTGATCTTTTGCGATACGCCTTTTACATATGGAATCTGCACAGTGGCTTTTGTTTTTCCATAGTTTTTTTAGGAATATTGTTGTTAACTATCATATACCTTATCTACAATGTCATTCAAGATAATAAATTAAATGTTAAGAGTAATCAAACTGTCAACAGAGCAGGATTTTATAGAAAAGCAAGAATTTTCAATCCAACCAGGGTAATTCTATTAAGCTCTAACTCTTCTGATTGAATAATGTTATTGTTTTTAATGTTGTTGACATTATAATAAATTACAGTTATATCATAAAATTTACAATAATTTTATTCTGGTATTGGCCTCTTGATCCACAAAACCCTGATAAAAGGACCCTCAGGAGTTCCTGAAACAATATTACTAGCGTATTACAAAAAGGTGGTCGTATCTGATAAGAAAGACCTTGTTGAATGGTTTGCTGATAAAACATAAAAGACGATAATTTGTATTAACTTCACAGCACTTAATGTCTAAATAAAACTCACACATCTGCAGTTTATTATCATTTAACTGTAATTAATTATCTTAAATTGAGCTAATCTTTTTTTCACTAATTCTGAGAGACTCATAAGTTAAGATCCTGCACTATTTCTTCCATGAAGTAATTCCTTCAAACATACTGATTTCACTGAGGATTTAAAGAAAAGGGTTATCAAAACAGTGAATAAATAAGAAAGCATTGAAGTTTATTTAATTAATTTAAATACTTTTCTCTTTACAACATAGTATATTCTATAAAATAAATTATTGTTGATTCTTTGCAGACGTAAACGAATGTGACAGTGGGAAAGACGTGTGTGGCAACGGCGAATGCGATAACACTATTGGTTCGTTTATCTGTCGTTGTGAGGACGGATACTCGGTGAAACCCAACAAAGGGCCGATATGTACGGACGATGATGAATGCAAATTGGAAACTTTCGACTGTGACCCTAATGCTGTCTGTATTAACAATCCTGTGAGTAATTTGTGAATAATTAGGTAGTCATACTTTGAGCATCTGGACAAAAAGGCAAAGCTGATATAACAGTTAAGCAGCGTCCAATAGTTCAACATCCAAAGCAACAATTAATTAACTGTTTTCTTTACTCTTAGTTTGATAGCTTTGAGAATTATATCTTTAGATAGGAAATGTAACACCATTTTGTGTTGGGTAAACCTTTTGATGTCTGATTGATGTCGTAAAAATTTACCGCATTGCTACTTATAGATATAAAACCATAAAATAAAATGTAAGCCAGACGTTGAACAATTTCTGACATTAGTGCACCCAGCCTCTTAGACACCAATTGTCTCTCACCTTAACTTACAAACCTTAGCTACTCTACCCTCTTTATTATATAGATACAACTATAGTCCACTATAGAGAATAAGATTACATTCAATTAAAAGACACTTGTGTTTATAATTTTGATTTATATTCAGGGCTCTTACAGTTGCCGATGTCAAGACGGTTTCACAGGGAACGGCATCAACTGTAGAGACATCAATGAATGTTTGACCAACAACGGAGGTTGTGATCAGAATGCACAGTGCATCAACTCTGATGGATCTTTCAAGGTAAACCCGAGATTAGCAAAATAACCAACAATATCCATTTTAAACAGATGATTCCAATCATCAAGTTCGATAATGATATACAAAAGTAGCACAGGCCAGCACAACAGTATCTAAATTCTGTGGGCCTACCCTGGAATAGTGTGTACTAAAAGTTTTTTAAATTGTAAACTATTAATCGTTGTGATTCCTTGAATGGTTGAAGGCTGCTTTTACACTTTATGAATTATTATAGACTTAAAAGATATAGCCATTGATGGCTATGTTGAAAATCCCCAAGAGTATTTAATGTCCATATGAATTAATTTTAATGTGTTTTATAATATATTGTTTTAACAGTGTTGTGGCTAAGTAGCAGTCAAGTGGCGTAGCTCAGTTAACCTATTTTTGTGTATTAATACAGCGTTTAATTTTGTGTTGACAGTGCGTTTGTGACTCTGGTTTCCGAGGAGATGGCTACACTTGTCAAGATGTGGACGAATGTACTGAAAATCCCAGTTTGTGTGAGAACGGCCACTGTCTGAATTATCCAGGGTCGTTCAGGTGCGAATGTGAAATGGGATTTATGCATCCTGATGACAGAAGTGAGACTGCTTGTGTAGGTGAGATCGAACAACAAACTGTATGCCAGAACATT
>JAGFPH010000285.1:506415-523090 GCA_018207615.1 Philaenus spumarius | reverse complement strand
CAAACAACAAACTGTATGCCAGAACATTATAAGTTGAACTGTAGTTTACATTATGTCTTGACTTACTTTATATACTTCATTCAGCTCTGCAGATAATGTTTAACCTTTGAACTGTTGGACTACTCAAGTTGATTCACTCAGCAGTGGTGAATTGAGTAGTCTGTGACAACTCTACTTGTATTGAAATCACCCACTAAAAAGCATCTAATCGCAATACAACAAAAACCATTGGAAAGGAAATGATTTAAACTTGAATTTGTGTTTTTACAAATTTCTTCTAAAACGTATATTTGCATAATGTAATTATTGTTTTAAAACTGCAGTTTACTAAACAGTCAATGCTGTGCGAGAAAATACAAAGAAATTACTCAACTTTTCACTTCTCTAAGGCTCAATATCGTTCGACAGAATTGTTTTGAAAATAATATAAGGAAGCTTTTGGATTCGTCAAGATTTGAACTTTCTAAAACTGCCTTCCAATCAGTCGTCACTCTTACAGTTTTTAAAATATAAAGTTTTCTGTAAACCTTGCAATTGGACAGTTTTTAACCAATGATAAAGCACATTTTGCAATCGGTACATCTATTACAATTCGATATTTTTGTATAGTGATATTTATAAAGGATTTGAAGAGAAAACTACAACCTATTGTTTCGTGTAAAGTAAACCACATTTAGTGTTAGGATTTTATTCATATAGTCCTGTGAAGTCTATTTTCACAAATTTTGTTGAAATCAATACGCTAGCGGTTATGCTTTGTCCCCATAGTCTAGACCGGCAGGATATGTATAGGCTGGTTCCATGAAATATTTTGTTCGTTTGGTCTAATTTTGTGAAAAAAGTGAAATATGTTTATAAAGTTAAAATGTTTAAGTATACAGTTCAATTCTATGATTTATTCTCTACTCTTTTTTATAATAATATTTCATTTTCGGGCAAAGCATATATTCCTAAATTACTATTCAATCTAGGCCTAGTTTTGTTAGCAGTCTTGTAGTAGGAACATAAAAACTGGTGTTTTCAAAAAAAGAATTTTTAAATTGATATATATTTTTATACGCTTCTGCTTCTATTGAAAAAAATTACAAAAATGTTGACTACATTTTATGTAGGCCTAAAGTTGAACTTTTTTCTTTCGTTACTGAATATTTTTTGTTTTTTGAGCTAATAACTTTGTAAATTTTACATCAATCATTTTTTTACTGGCAACATTTTTCTATAAAAAAAGCTATGGAACATTTTTGGATTGGCATATAATTACTATATTAGGTGAATTTTTGAAAAAATGTTGGCAACATGCACTGAAATGACTTGGCATTGCAAAAAATTAACATTAACAGTTCCAGGATTAA
This sequence comes from Philaenus spumarius, assembly GCA_018207615.1. Lineage (NCBI taxonomy): Eukaryota > Metazoa > Arthropoda > Insecta > Hemiptera > Aphrophoridae > Philaenus > Philaenus spumarius. Next base: position 521,738 of record JAGFPH010000285.1, on the reverse strand, counting down.
GAGCTTTAAATAGCTCCAGTTCCAGGTTAACTGTCAAAATAGCTACTGACAGCTATTTTGAAGATTAAAGGGGTTCGGTTCTGATAAAGCTGTCAGACAGAGTGTTGGATTGGAAATGGATCTTCTCATTCAACAAGGAGCTTGGGTCTAAAATAGTAGCTTTATAAATTTGGAATCTTCAATGACATTCATGGTTGGTCCTTTGGAGTGTTTATTTAAAATTTGCAGATTATTATGGATATTGGTGTAAGTATGGTCAGTGTCTGTTAAATGTTCAGCAAATTTTGATTGGTTTGGGTTAAGATTACTTTTGGGAATGTGCTCTTTGGAACGTGTTTTGAATGATCTTCCTGCAAGCAGTACGAGGAATACAGGTATTTGTGTAAATGTCCAGTCCAGTAGAGCAAATAACAAAATAAATCATGAGTTCAGTTTAATATAATAAAGTAGAATTACCTTATAGTTTTCCATCAGTGAACTCTTTTTGTTACTTCTTTGACGTGTTTCGGGATGTAATTAGAAAATACTTTGTATATTGGTGGTCATCAAAACATTAAGTAAAAAGACACAAACACATTTAAAACTCAGTTAGTAGCACACCTTATAGCTACCGGATGTCGACCATAAGTTTAATTTAAGCGAAATACCATTAATTTTAGGCCAGTAGAAAAACTTTAGTAAATTATTTTGAATTTATAGATTAATTTGTTTACAAGATATTTATCAGTTTGATTTTCTTATTTTACAGACATCAATGAATGCCTAATGTTCAACAACCTTTGTGTATTTGGAAGATGTGAGAATATATTCGGCATGTTCAGATGTGACTGTAACGAAGGATATCAACTGGATAATTCAGGAGGTAGGATTTTTAATCAAATTTGTGTTACAGCTTCACTAATCTTTCTCGGGCACTGAGTGTGCCTATTCAGAGCCATATGTAAATTCTTTGACTCATTAGTAAATTGTAAAAAAAAAAAACAGCTAATCAATGTCAGTCCTCACCTATTGCAACAGTTATAGATAACATTATAAGAAACAATTTTAGCATATCCAGCGTTTCCACAGATCTGAAAAGTCAGGGCAAAACATGCACCAAAAGTAAGTTCTTATGTAGAGTGTTGCTAAGGTTATATTAAACTTGTTTTTTATTTTACAATTAATCCAAAGTTTACCAACTCCTTAATTTCAAAGTGAAGTTTGGTTTGAGTTAATTTATTTTGTTCATTTAGATTACAGTGATATTTATATTTTATGTATTATTATGTTAACTTATTTTATACTTTTCAAGTTTTTTCATTTAAAATTATTTTTTTAGTTTCCGTATAAAATTTATCTAAAGTTGTCTTTTTAGTTCCAAGTTTCATTAATTCAAAGGAAGCTATTTAGTTCCCCACATGAGTACAATTAATCAGTAATTTTAAAATGAACATTTTGTTTTTATAACGTGTTTAAATAAGTATTGTTTCTAGGCTAAACTTGGTGTTCTAGACCAGCGGTTCCCAACCTTTTTAGTTGCAAGGACCAACATTTTTGTAAAAAAAAACCTTTGAGGGCCACTAACTAAATATACAAATAAAAAATTATAAATTCACAAACACAAATAGACACCTATATACATATGACAAATAATATAATGTGCATTATGTCAGTAATTAGTGAACAAGGAGGGTTAAAAAACATTTTTTATAAAGAGAAGAACTTCATTGTATTTACTTTTCTGTCACAACTGTAAGAAAACTAAAAACAAGTGTTTTTGACATTGTTTGTCCTCAACAAGAGAGTCAATGGATCAAAAGTGGAAAGTTTTAGCCTCAAATCACTCTCAACATTCAATTTATTGAACTCAACTTGAAAGTTGAAAAGGCTCATTCATTTATAGGTTGTTGAAAATCCTACCAAGTGTCTCAGTATAATTTTAACAATTGCTGGATAGTCTTACTGTCCTTATGAGTGTCCTTGCCCTGCAGAGTTAAATTAAGAACCGCAAATATTCACCATGTATGCCAACATTTTCAACCAGTTTTCATCGGTCACACAGTCTAAGTAGGAACTTGTAAGTTTTCCATCATAATCTCCCTCCCTAAGGAAAATTCTCATCGCGGAGTTCGAACAATCTTGAAAACACTTTACCTCTCGACAGCCACCGAACTCGCAGTGAAGTGGAAGCTGTGTTCACTGTCCATTTCATCACACAAAACACCAAACAGTCTGGTGGTGCTTTAATAAAATTGATGATTTTTACAGCACCATCAAGAGTTTTTGAGACACTCTTCCAAACCTTTAACTTCAAGTGCCTCTCTATGCGACTGACCTAACTCTGGCAATGAGTATGATGTGCCACGCAATGATAACCACTCAGTATTAACTCCAGGCATAACACGTGCTCCATCAGTTGTCAAACCTACACACTTTGACCGAGCTATTCCATTTTCTTTAAACAAATTATCAACAGATTTGAAAACCTCTTCCCCAGTTGTTTTTGACGTCGAAAACTGACAAAACAACATTTCTTCTTCAATATTGCCATTCAACTCAAAACGACCAAAAGCTAATTAATTAGCCTGGCCTGCAACGTTTGTACTCTAATTAAGTTGCAGCAAAAAATATTCCCTTGAAATAATTTATTTCAACTAAAAAATAATTATCTGGAGTCAACATTTTTAAAACTCATTATTTCTTTTGCTTTTCTTTAACTACCTATTATTTTTTCAGAAATTAGAGGTTTCTGTATTTTATAATAATTTTGAATTCCATAATTCTTCCGCAAAACCTCCTGGACTCTCGACCAGCGTCTACGGCCTATGGGTTTGGGAACCGCTGTTCTAGACAAATACTAAGAAATTATGTTTTATGTTTATAACTCACTGCATGTTTTGTTTACCATGAAAAGTAAAACATATTTTGTGTTAGGATGTAGATCCTACAACTTTTATTTGACCCAATGTAGGAAAACTGACTACTTTTAATTATAATATTTATAATGACTCAATAGTTTAGTGTATTTTCTTGTTATTGCTATTCTCTATATATCATCATATTTCATTTTGCCCACTATACAAATGTATAAATAAATAATATAGTTGAACTGTTTAGGAAACTGTACTGACATCAATGAATGCGACAGTCCTCAGGCTTGTCTGTATGGGACATGTATCAATACTCAAGGAAAGTTTATCTGCCAATGCCCGCCTAATCATCAACTAGTACTTGGAGGTAGTGCTTGTGTTGGTGAGTGTTTCAAACTACTTATATTCAAATTTTAAACGGATAATCTGCAACATATATAATTCAGTGAAAGATTCTTATATCTATAAAATAATAAAATTAGTTTGTGATTTAAATATTAATTGAAAGTAAAATCAAGCAGCCTAACTGAGGGGTAGCATACTGTGTGAAGTACATGACTGTTTAGGAGGATACTGAGAAAGTAGAGTTTCATGAAGTGAAGCCGGAGAAGTGAAAAATTGACTTTTTTGAGTTGATTCAAATACAACAAAGTTTAAGTAGTAATTTCCTTTTCACTATCTTGAAAACACAAAATAGTCGCCATTTTGGTAAGGTTGGTTGAAAAATCATTTTCTTTGCAAAAAAGTGTTTGTTTCACCTTGATCTTTAAAATAAAGTGTCGCATGACTATGGATCCCTTTTAACATTTGTTTAGTTCCCCCTCCCTTTAAAGTTTTACTTTATGTTATCCTTTTATTAAACTGGTTGCTATAACAATACATATTTTTCCTTTCATTAATAAAACATGGGTTCATATCGCTGATTAGCCTAATGTTAATGTTAAAGTAATGTCCTTTTTAACAAAAAATAATTCGGCCACGCAGCTGAACCGCTGACGTGAGTTGAGCAAATTTCCAAAATTAAGTTTATAAGCCTATGTTTTAGGGTTTCCACCAACAATTTGGGAAATAGGTCTATTCACGACGGTGCTGAATAGCTGCAAAATGGTTCGCACGCCATTCCGCATATTGGGAGTGTCTTCAATACACAGAGGATTGCGTGTTTCACACGCCATTCCGCGTATTGGGAGTATCTTCAATACACAAAGCATTGCGTGCTTTGCACGCTAACCCCCATATTGGGAGTATCTTCAATACACAAAGCATTGCGTGCTTCGCACGCCAACCATATTGGGAGTATCTTCAATACACAATGCATTGCCTGCTTCGCACGCCAACCCCACGGTAAAATCCACCACATGGCTTTGACCCGGGTACTTCTATGGTATTGTACGTTTTGATCGATTTTGGGGGATCCAAGCGAGTTATAAGGTCACGTAAAAAAACATAATGTGCAGAATAAATTCTACATTTATATTTTTAGAAAAAATTAATTCTCGTAGGAAAAATCTCAAAAAATAGTTACTTCCGGTCAAAAAATGTGCTTCCTGTTGCTGGATTTTTTTGGCTCACGAACTCGTCCGAGCGATGTAGACAACCAACATGTGTACCAAATTTGAACCAAATCGGACTTAAAATGCGGCCGCTAGAGTGCGAACATGTTCTGGGGATATTGATCGGTGCTCATTTGCTACTCCCGACCTTAGGTCTTACCATAAGGGTCACTGCAATAGCTCATTTTTCCTATGGAAATTCGCTAATAATTCATTATTATTTGAAAAAAAAGTATTGATGGCTCAACTATGGATAAAGAGCTGCTATTACAACAACAAAAAAGAATCATTGATATCACTTGATAAAAAACCTCTGGTAGCAGAATGTCTGAAAAACTAAAATTTTATTAATTTTGAACCATCCCAAATTTGTATAATGGACAGTCAAAGAGTTTCTTACTTATGAAAGGTGTAAGGAATGCTTAATGACGTATGTAAGCATAAATAAGAACAGTTTAAACCAAAATAATTTTGGCCCAATAGAAAAGGTATGGCAATTTAGCGAATTCTTTCAAATGCATTGATGTTACCTGTCAAAATTATCTTTTAAATGGTATAAAGTTAAAATCTGTAATAAAAGAGTAGTTGGGTTTTTGCTTGATAGTGTGTAGGCTACTATTCATACATTAGGGTTGAAGAGCACTCAAAATTTATTTTTTATTGGTCATTTTTGTGCTCCTCTGTTTACTGTTTGTGAGTTTATTTCTTGGTTTTTATTCTTAATTGTTAAGATTTGTCTCTGTGTTTCAGACAAGAGAGAATCTCGCTGCTACCTGCACGTCGAAGAGAGAGCTGGACGTAATCGTTGCTCGCAAGAGATGGGTAGTCCTGTTACTAAAACTACATGCTGTTGTAGTATAGGCAAAGCTTGGGGACCTCAATGCGAACTTTGCCCTAAAGCGGATAGTGAAGAGTATAAGAACCTATGCCCCGGGGGTACTGGATATAGGCCTAATGCACTTACAGTAAGTATTAAACTCTCTCCACTGCGTTGTAGAGAAATACAGGTGGACTCTGGCGACCATGTAATATTGATATCTTCATCTGTGCTGATGAGGCCAGAGACAACCTTGCTATTTAGGAACAATAGATCACAATTTGTTTCAAGAAATGGGTTAGGAGTCTTAAGAAGATGGTTTCAGCTTTACATTTTGTGTTCCGTGAGCGAAATCAGATCCTCATTATTCGTTTTCTCCTCTGCTCCACCGCCAGACTTGGTCCGAAATATGTTTTAATGTGACTTTTATGTTCTAAACAGATTAATCTGTGCCTTTTGCCCCAAGAGACTTCAATGTTGTTACGACTGTTTAGGTAGCCAATCACAGATTATGTCAGCTGTGCAATGTTGTTTATCTCTCTGACACAGGTTCGTCTGTATTTTACTCTCTTTCGTGTGGTGATTTTAAATAATAAAAATATTTATATAATATTTGCAATGCCCTTCTTTGTAAATTTATTGTCAGTTTATTACGTTTTGTAAATGATTTCGTTAACTTCTGTTAGTCTCATTGTTTACTTTGTGTTGTGAAATGGCAACAACCAGTCCAGGGGCAGTTCTAGCAGGTTAGGCTGGGCCTATCCAAATCTTTTTGAAATAAATTCAAAACTGATTTATTTTTATTTCAGGTTTTGCAAGCCTTCTTGTTTTTTGTATTAAATATATTTATAAAAATTACTTAAACGTCTACTATTTTAGTATATACATATTTATTTATATATATATATTACTATGTACCTTATAAATAAACTTGGGTCCACCCAAAAAATCCTGGAGCTGCTAAAATGAGCAAATAAAAATGAGTATTAACAACTAAAGAGTGATTATAAAAGGTATATTCATATATGTACCTTTATAATCATACCTGGTAAACTTTTTTTTTTTTATTGTTTTTTAAATATCTCTGGTGAAAATTATATTTGATTGTTTTAACATTATCTTGACCTATGTTTAGAACTGTTTGAAATGTTCATTTCTGTTTTAGGTTGTACTTGAAGATATCAATGAGTGTGAAGAGCATGACAACTTATGTAAAAACGGACATTGTACAAACACATTTGGTAGTTTTATGTGTTCTTGCAACAACGGGTACAAGCTCGACTCAACAAACGCTTTTTGTGTCGGTAAGTGTTATACTACAATATAAACACGAATGTGTGTTCTTCGGTGTAATCATAATTTCTTGGTGAAATAATATGTTGCAATAATAATAATAGTTTTCTGTATACAGAGAGAAACAGAAACAATTTTGAAGTTTTCTGTGGATAAACTGAAAAAAGTTGGTAGTTATATCTTTCTAACGACGAAATGATTCAGAGTTGAAATTTTGTATCCTACTAGTGTTATGAAGACCCAATGTAAGAAAATGTATCAACCATTTTCATTTTGGTTTTCTTATTTCAAAATGGTGACTGCTTGAAATTCTTAACATCAATTATAGACAATAATTTTACAATACATTTTTAGTATGCAAAAATGTTTTCTTGTGAATCAAAGGATTCAGTTATTGACAAAATAAAGTACAATCCTATTTAGTTCCACCAATAACTTTACTTGTTGCTTTGCAGACATAAACGAGTGTGTAGAGAATTCAAACATCTGTGGTGTTGGCTTTTGTATGAACGATGACGGGAGCTACCATTGCATTTGTCCTGATGGCTACATGCTGTTACCCAATGGCAGTAAGTATCTCTATACGAGAACTGTGGGTATAATACATTTATAATCAACTCCCGGTTTTATTACACCTTCAAAATCAATTTATTTATAATAAGCTAAAGCCTCAGTTGTGGGCATTGGAAAAACTAACCTTGTTGTCGTTTAAATTGCTTAATTTCACTGATTTTCTCTTGTCTTGTTTATTTCATCTTGATTTGAGAGGCTTTATTAATTAAATTTAATAATTTTGTTTTATAGTTATTTAGAATTTGAGTTTTTTTAAGACAAAATTATTTATTTACTGTTTCTGTTTTATCAATATTATAATTGTTATTTTCTTAGCACTTGTCACGTCTGGCAATTGTATTCAGGTAACATAATTACATGATGTAATATCCACACAATGCATATTATTTTGATATTCATTTAAACGATACATTATTAATATTTATTTTATTAAAATTAAAACAATTTTATAAATACATACTACATACTACAAATACTTTTTATGTAGCACATACCTATCGTATTATATGATATGAAAATAGACAAATAGTAAATTGATACAAGAAAACAGTAACAGTACAGTATTTGTAAGAAAAATAACAGGAGTACTGTATAACAAAAATATATATATATAACCACTTTGAAATAAAAAGAAAGGAGGATAAAAGGATTAACTGGCTAGTAACACAAAAATTAATTTTACTTTCTAACTATTCTATAGTATAGAGAAAGTATAGTGATAGCAAAAAAAAACAATGTTGAGATTTTTGTGGAAATATCCGTATGGGACTCCATGAGTCCAAAAAAAGTGGTTTTTACAAAATGACTGTCTGTATGTATACAAAGCTAAAGAGAAAACTATTCGATCAATTTCGAACAAATTTTCACAAACATGTCATTTAGGCCTGTATAGATGCACGAAAAAAGGTTTTGAAACATTTTGAAAAACAACCCCCTTTTTGGCAAAAAAAAACCCCAAAAAATCAGTTATTATTTTTTTATAAAAAACCGGCTTTAAAGATTTTGATAAAATTTGGCTTATTTGTAGCCCTTAATGTACCCTACCATATAAAAAAAAAACGCATCTTTCTAAATATTCTCGTTTAGCTAATAATAATAACTGAATTTTGGGGGTTTTTTTGGCCAAAAAGGGGTTGTTTTTAAGAAATTTTCAAAACCTTTTTTCGTACATTTTGGTGCAAATTTGTTCGAAATTGATCGAATAGTTTTCTCTCTAGCTAATAATAATAATATTTATTAGTTAATCTCCTACTAGGCCAGTCGGTAAAGGTCAATTTAGACCAAAAGTACCAGTAATTGGCAATACGGCTGAATTTTTTTTTATAAGTACATTAAAGTATGTAGATTAACATAAAAAAAAGTTTACCAGTCTATCGATTTCCCAAAGTCGAAAAAAAAATCGATTATCATTTTTTTTTCGATTATCCTTAATATTTCGAGCTGGGATGAAGATAGAGGAAAATAAAAAATACCACCGTGTAGGGGAGGTATTTTCAACAAAAAAGGTCATATGTATTTATTTCGTCCGATCAATGGTTTGTCTGGAAAAAATTCGATAATGCAGGTATGTATTTTGCAGCCGGGGAAATCACTAAAAGGGGACATCTTATTCGTATATAAAGCGTTGGCTCATTCTAAATCGGCCGAATTTTAATATATCGAATTGAAACTTGACATAGGAGTTAAAATATATATTTTAAACATTTATGCTGAGTCTCAGCTTGTTATCTTGAAAATTACCCGATCTAGAGCCACTTGAATTATTAATGGGTTTCTCGATTTTAGGAGTACCGGACCCACCAATTCATTTTAAACAGCTCCAGTTTAGAAAATTTTCTAAATATCAACCTGAAAGTTTTTTTACAAGTTAAATATATATATTCAAACAATTTCAAGGAGTATAAACCTTTTTCATTATATACTTTTAAAAGCACAAGTAAATTAAAAAAGTATAATTTTAGACCTTTTTAGATTTTTCATCAAAACGCTTGAGTTGATCAGCTGCAGATTAGTCATTTTTTTAAATATAGTTTTTAAAATAAGTATAGCAAAAAACAATTGTATTTTTAACTTCTGTACCAATTTTTAAATCGATATGTTCAAAAATGTCGAAAATGGAGTCGTTGAATCCAAAAGTGTTATAGTTAAAACGGAAGACTATTTTCAAGCGCCTCGTTTTTAAAAATAACAAGAAAAAAATAGTTCATACTTACTAAGAATATTTATACTGGTGTACTCAACTTGTAAAACAAATTTGATGTTGATATTCCAAAAAGTTTTTAAACTGGAGCTGTTTAAAATGAATTGGTGGGTCCGGTACTCCTAAAATCGATAATCGAAATCGACTCCTAGATCGGGTAATTTTCAAGATAACAAGCTGAGACTCAGCATAAATGTTTAAAATATATATTTTAACTCCTATGTCAAGTTTCAATTTGATATATTAAAATTCGGCCGATTTAGAATGAGCCAACGCTTTATATATGAATAAGATGTCCTCTTTTAGTGATTTCCCCGGCTGCAAAATACATACCTGCATTATCGAATTTTTTCCAGACAAACCATTGCTCGGACGAAATAAATACACATGACCTTTTTTGTTGAAAAATACCTCCCCTACACGGTGGTATTTTTTATTTTCCTCTAGCTTCATCCCAGCTCGAAATATTAAGGATAATCGAAAAAAAATGATAATCGATTTTTTTTTCGACTTTGGGAAATTGATAGACTGGTAAACTTTTTTTTATGTTAATCTACATACTTTAATGTACTTATAAAAAAAAATTCAGCCGTATTGCAAATTACTGGTAGTTGTAACCTATACCGACTGGGCTATACTTTAATATCACCCCTCCTACGATTATGAAGTCACAGTGAATCTGTTTCTAATTTAAATATGTTTGTGAGAAAGTATGTGCCAGTTCCTGGTACCGTTTATTAGTTTAGGCTTAGACTGAATCAACACTTGTAGCTTGGATGAATTTACATTAATTGCCATAGTAACCAGTTGCATGAAATAACAGATTAAACAGCTGATTCAGATGTGAGTTTAGTAACACAATAATTTTAGGAATTCAAAAAGTAAAAGAAGCAAACAAGCATGGCTTGTTTAAATGTTAACATTCACAAACCAAATAAAATAGTGTTTCAATAAAAATAATAATAAACACATTAAAACTAAAACAGATATCCCTATGTGTACAATTAGCAAGAAAAAATTAATTTTAAAATTAAAAAGGCGGAAGAAGACAAAATTTTTTTTAAATAATTTAACATAGGCTACTTTTATTGCTTTCCCCCTCTCTTCCTCACATCTGGCTATGGGAATAAAGTTTTATTATATAGTCTTGCGTTAGTAAGTAGTATGGATGTTTCTATTGATGTACTGACTGGGTGTGTTTAGAGTATTGTTTTGTCCCCAGAGGAGTGCGTGGACATGAGGAAGGAACCTTGCTATCTGCAATATACTTCTGAAGGTTGTTCTTTGCCGATGACCAATGAACAGACTAGGATGGTATGTTGCTGCAGCATGGGACAAGCTTGGGGTAAACCCTGCCAACCGTGTCCTGCTCATGCTACAAGTAAGTCTGTATGTAAAGTTTACATAGTAAGTATTTGCAATAATGTATACCTTCTAATATTGTTTTTATCGTGCAGATAGTAAAACTATGTTTTTTACAACAATAAAAAATCGACAGTGTTGTATTTAAGTGTTAAGTTCTACACCTGAGGAAGCTGACAATGTTGAGAAGAATAATTCAGACACACATCATCAATAAAGTCAAGCCAGCAGAGAACATCCTAGAGAGTCACAAACAAGTGAAGTTCGATTTATGTGAATGTGATTAATAATTTTTCAGTTTTTTTACAAAATACTCTTTCAAAAATGGACACTCTACTATCTGCCATAACATGAATAGCTATCTTCTCCCAAAAATTGTTCATCTCAGCTATTTCCATATACCTCTACTCGGACAGATCTTATAAAATTACATGTTGACGAACACACTCTATCAATTTTTCATCATTTATCTTGATAGTTAAAATACATAAAAGTCATGTCTGTGAAACAGCCTTTACTATACAAAGGCTCTTTCATGTTCACACACAGCACAAAATAAATTTTGAACTGAAAACCCCTTGTATAAACGGGTTTACTGAGAAGAAGAAAAACAAAGAAGTAATTAACAATACATTTTCTAATATTGGTTAAAAAATGTCTTTTGGTTCTGCCTACAGGCGACATTTCTTATTAATTCATAGTGATTTTACCCTCTTTGTCCAATTTAGTACAATAATGAACCCGACCAAAATTTTCTATCTCTTTGTTTTATCATCTGCATGGAAGTACACTAAAACCTCGTTTATGTGGTAATCGTTTATCTGGAAATCCGGTTTATCTGCAATGGTCCTCCAAAAAAAATTAAATTTTTTTGCGACTACAACGCGTGTTGTGGCAGGGTGTTAGTTTTGGCGCCACTGAGTGTACTGCTCAGCACGGCTGTAGACGAACCTGGCTGTAGTACTCACGTCCTCAATCAGCGCCGTGTTGTGTTGAGCTAGAGTAAACATTATTATTGCAGAGTACAGTGACTTTTAAAATCACAAGTCATTATTAATAATAATTGTGCAGTGAATTAATTGTATTCAGAATTAAAATGTCACCGATTTCTTTGTCTTATTTCTTGCAATAATTGAACTAATTTGTCTGTAGTTACCAGTAGTGATTATTGTATATTACAATAAATGATTCATAAAAACATGTGTTTTTATATAAAACCCCATGATATTTGGTTTATTCGTAATGGTACTGGTCCCATCAAAACCGGATAAACGAGGTTTTAGTGTAGTTTGTAGGAATTTATAACAATTATCGTGTCCATAAAAATGTGATACATATATATATAGATGTATAAATTTTTGTGATATCTATGTAATTTCTCTAGTTAACCATACCCTTGTGTTTCCGCAGAAGAACATCTGCTCCTGTGTGGAACCCAACCTGGACTTATCATGAACCCAATGACCAACGAGACAGAAGAGATCAACGAATGTACATTGATGCCTAACATGTGTAATCATGGATCATGTCTCAACACGCCTGGAAGCTTTGAGTGTCAGTGTAACCGAGGGTTTATATACGACATCGAGTCGCACCAATGCATAGGTATGTTCTGATAGCAATGTAACTTAACTTTTCAGCACTTTGTCCAGGATATAGCTATTGTACAGAACAGCTCGTCAACCTACTCACTCGTCAACATATAGCCGGTTGTTGTTGATATTATTAACAAGCCAGTTGATATATTAAGATATCACAAAAATGTATACATCTATATATATATATATATATATATAATCACAGTCAAGAAATATTGGGTTAGGATTTCCCTTGCGACGTTCTTTAAGCCATGTAATAAATGACTTTGATTATGGAGTCGATAACTCCAAAACCAGTAGTCTCGCAAAAAGTACGTTCAATGCAAACTATAGTACGGACAAGCTATGTATGCAAATTAGTTAATTAATAATGCCTTTAGATACAAAACCGATAATAAACTCAATGCATTATTCGAATGAATTAAAAGAACGTATCCTTCCGAGTATTTCGATTATCAGTTGTACAGATTTTGTATTCTAAAATCGGCCAACTAGTTATAATATTTTAGAACTACGTCCATTATTATGAACTTGATGTTTACAATTAATGACAACTCGTTTGGCTCTTCCTTCTATAAAGAGCGACGGTTTTAAATATATACATCGGTAAAATAACTTGCAACTCAGTATGAATATTTAAACATACCTTTTATTCCAATAATATGTGCATAAGTGATACTCTAACAAATTACTCAAAAAAATAGATCTTACTAAAGCTTTGGTGCCTTATTTTGATTGCAAAAGTAAATTAATTTAATTATATTTTCCTAACTTCCCAAGCCAGCTATCTACTGAATTCTTTAATTCACTGAATCTAATAACATCAAACCACCTGGTAACACCACCGTAAGTCTTCATCAGCACACTTTGAACATAGTCTGTCATGAGTCATGAAAGTATTAAATTCAACTGCAGATGATGACAGCTTTGAATCGTCTTCTTGATGTAAAAATTAGTGTAATTTTGCATTATCAATCAGTCTAGCTAATAGTGTTAGTTCCAGTCACATCAAACTGAACTAACAATGTGATGCATGTGATCGTGCCAGCTAGAGCCTAGAACAGAGTTTAAAGTTAACTTATCTATCTTCAGCACTTAGTAGGCACTTAAATAACAAATTACGTGAAGGATCGTAAAATAATGGGTAGTCCAACGTTATAGGAAATAATGTTTACAATTTATTAAAATAGTCAAAATATGTACATAGTTATGACATTTTCATGTATGGAATATAACATCACGTAGGTGTTCCCCACCAACATACACATATGCTTCTGATCTTTTCTGAAAATTTGTCATTACTCGACGTACCATGAACATTGGTATTGCAGCAACGTCATTTCTTATGCAGTTCTTTAAATCGACAATGGTGTGAGGTTTTGTAACAAAAACTTTACTCTTAAGGTAGCCCCACAAGTAGTTAGATCCGGAGACGGGCAGACCATGCGACAACACCAAAAAGTGAAATGAGATACTCCGGGAACTGTTTCGTAAAACTGTCATTGACGTATCTGCCGCGTGCGCAGTCACTCCATCTTGCTGGTACTATAAAAAGTTCATTTTTATTCCAATCTGTTGCAAATGTGGAACCAAAAAATTCTGAATCATTTCAACATACCGTTTTTTATTCACAGCAACTCTTTCACCGTTTTCATTTTTAAAGAAATAAGGCCTGATAACTTCAAAACGTGCAACACCACACCATACAGTAACTTTTTCACTATGCAGAGGTTGTTAATGGATTTCCCTAGGATTCTCTCTTGACCTTTAATAACAATTTTGTGTGTTTACATTACCATACAGCTCAAGATGAAAATTCAAATCAAGATGTAAAATCATGGGCGCCCATACCTATGGGCAGAGGGGGCCACGCCCCCTCCCATAGCTCCCAGGGAAAGGCAAATATGTTTAAAATTTTAAATGTTATGTGCCGTTTGGTTTTACATATAATTATTTTATTTTTTACAAGAGTTGTGTATTGAAAATAGTCTCAATATGGGGGTTGGCGTGCAATGCACTGTGCGTCAGCCGCTTCTCATAGTGTTCAGAGACAAGCTCACATGTGCGTACTTAGCAGTGAACGTGTTAAGCACCCCCCATACCCCGGTCTAGACCCCCCCCCCTACAAAATATCATATGGGCGCCCATGTGTAAAATTTCTTATAAACTTGTCTTTGAAACTCCTAATGCGGCAGATTGTTTTTGGGTTGATCGATTTGGGCTTTGCAGAACAGACACACACACATTGCCAACATTGTCTGGAGTACATACACATCTAGGCCAACCAGTTAGTTTCCATTTTAAAGCAGATGCACTATTTCTGAAATTGTTTATCCACCTTTCAATAGTATTTCTACAAGGAACAGCACCGTGACAAGGAACATGGAAACATTTTACAAAATAAGCGTTGCGTAGCAGACACAGACTCATTATTTTTTAAACAGCTTCGATAGCAAAAGCACGATATTTAACTGTGCACTGTTCCATGTTTACTGAAATAGCATCAGCTGTGTTCTTAATTGTTGCAAAATAAACAAAATAACAGCTGTTTAAAAAGTGTCAGGTTTTATTAGGCCACCCAGTATATGCGCAGCTAGAATGTTGTTTGAATGTTGTTCATTGAAGCTCGTGCATCATTACTGTTGAAACGTATTTGAGCAGTTAAACGTACTACTTATGTTTAAGTTTTATTCTATCTGGTATACAGTTATATCAGTCAAATATAGTAATATATTGTATTTTCATTGAGGAGTTGAGATAGGCTTTGCTTAGCAAGTACTTACTGCTACCTCAATGTTTAATCTTTTTTGTTATGTTCTAAATATTATTAAAAGGAAAAAAGACATTTTTATTTGTGTTGCAGCATAAGAAGTAAAAGTATGAAGTTAGGGCTGCATTGTTGTTCGCTTTCCAATTAACCTCGACAATAGAAACAAAACAGAATTTGTATGTCATGTATTTTTGTTGAATCAAGTTAATTAAATATAATAATAATTTATAAAACATTATATTAACTTACTGATGCGAAAAATGTAGCGTTTATGTTAAATACACCGTACAGGTTGTATACCGGCTTTC
>JAGFPH010000285.1:460703-506405 GCA_018207615.1 Philaenus spumarius | reverse complement strand
AGACTTTGAGCCTGAAATCAAATGTTAAAGATCAACTCATTGGCTCTTTATTAACACAAAGAGCCCTCCATTAACTCTTGTAGCATTGTTGAAGACATGAGAGGTTGTCCATTGCTGCTAACATGTCTAGTCATTCCTTCGCCAAGATCCGCAATGGTAGGTAGATAAGATGCTTTCCTTCATCATCCTCCACACACTTAAGCATCATGCGGTTAAAGGTTTTCTATTCCTTGTGCTTTACTAGTTTTGTGGGCATAAAATGAGGACATTAAGAAAAAAATACATTGGAAACAAGATAATATGAACCAAGTGTGACTGAAGGTGGTTTACATCTTATACAAAGCTACGGCCATGCTTGGCGACCTGGTGTCCGCGACATGGTTGCAGAAAATGTTTTATCAATAAACGACTGTCATGGTATCACAGTTGTCAAGATGACTTTTTTGAGTAAGGAGTTATAAAATACAAATTTATTATTATTAGTTATTGATAGTGATTGCCGTACGGCCTTACTTAAAAAGAAGAAAAAGCATAGATTTAAAGTCCATCCGTTGAGTAGTGTGCGTTTGAATCAAGGTCAGTTTTACACCTTAATGACATTGCTCAGGGAAGATGGAGAAAAGTTTTTTTTTCTTATTTTCGAATGAGCTTAGCTTTGTTTGACAAACTTCTGTCATACATTCATTTTTAACATAATTTTATTATTATACTTTTTGTGTAAATTTGAAGAAAAAAAACTCTAAAAAATGTAGCAATTTTACAACTTTGAATTTTTAATGTTTAAAATGAGGTAAACTATTGAAACTGCTTGAGCGTTAAGGCACAATACTGTACAAATTTAATAAATAGTTATTAAAAAATTTTACATAAATACCGCTTAAAAATTAACAATAATTTAATGCTGAATTTTTTCAGCAACAACAACCGGTTGGCCGGCTCAGCTGTTAAGATAGGACGCGTTCCATTTGCTGTTGCGGATCGCATAACATGGCCGTATCTCTAGCATTCAATGCTTTCCACTTTTTTTCTTTGTTGCAGCGACCAGGCCATCTAACGTGGCCGTAGCCTAAGTGCGGCTAATAACATAAATATACTAATTATTGAGAAAAAAAAAACAAGCAGTCGTGGGACTGCCGTCAGAAGTGAAAACATTTTAGCTTCATATAGTTAACTTTATTTTCGAGTTATTCAGAAGTATTTTTAATCAATGTATTAATGTTGTAATAGGATCTTAAATAATTGTGGAGATAAGATAGAGCCTTAAATATTTGCGAAGATGCGATGGAGCGTTAAATAATTGCGGAGAAGCGACGGAGACAGCTATACAAAAGTTTCACTTGAACCTGAACTAAGTCTTTTACAACACCTATGCAATTTTTTTACTTATTTACATGAACGATGCCAGGTACGACAGCTGTTACAAGTTTCCCTTATTTACCTGACCAAATACGGGTACAACAGCAATAAAAAATTTGGTATGACAAATATAAACATTTGTCCCTTATTTGCATGACCGAAGTCGGGTACGACAGCTGTAATAAGTTTTCGTTACTTACCTGACTGAAGCCGAGCACGACAGCTATAAAAAGTTTTACTTATTTACTTGAACTAAGCCTGGTAAGACAGCAGTAATAAGTTTTCCTTATTTACCTGACCGAAGCCGGGCACGACAGCTATAAAAAGTTTTACTACTTGAACTAAGCCTGGTACGAGAGCTAAAAAAAATTTGTTCCTTATTTACCTGACCGAATACTGGTACGACAGCTATAAAAAAATTAATTATTATATTATGTTTGTGGAATAATATTTGTAGTGATTTGTGTATTAAATTATAAAATAACGTAGATTATTAATTGTTTGCATTGAAATATCACTTAAAACTTAAGTAGGCATAATCTTGTTTAAATTGTTTCAATACAATTAGTAGTTAAAAATAACCAATAAATATAATATTTAATACATATACTCTCGGTGGCGGTGGCGGTGTCGCGATCTCATACATTTTTCCTCTCCCGAAAATGAATATACCACAGTATATACATATACTCACGGTGGCGGTGTCGCGATTTCATACTTTTTTCCTCACCCGCAAATGTATATACCACAGTATATATATATATACTCGCGGTGGCGGTGGCGGTATCGCGATTTCATACTTTTTTCCTCACCCGCAAATGCTTTCTTACGGGGTGCACAACATGCCTAAAGAAGTTTTCACTTCAATAAGACATAGAACACCAAATGACAAAGAAAATCTTTTATTTAACATAATAGAACATAATGGATGAAAATTTTTTACAATAACACACCAGCAACTCTCTAGGCAGGAACTATGACATAGTGGTAAAGGATGGGGTATATCGCTGTTTGTATAACTAGGATTATTTAAACGATTGGATTACCAAGGTTCTACTGCATACACTTGTAGGCTTTAAAGTTGTTATTTACTCACATCAGTTAAGCACTGAACATATGTATTCGCTTTTTTTTCTAAGGGTTGGAGTTCTCAAAACAAATATAAAGGTTTCGATCGTATTTATTAGATTTACTACAATTTTCACTGGGCTCTATATTGTCTACTGAGGTAATAAAGAATATTTTTTGATTTGCGACCTTATTTTTGTCACCCTTGCAGTAAGGGTTTTTTTCAAATCAAAAATTGTTTCAATGAATAGTTTTAGATAGTATTTATAAGGTTTACAATAACTTTGAATGGATTTTATGCTGTGCCTACTAGGAGTTTTGTCCAGCCCTGTAGCTAATGGTTGGTGGTAAACAAAAATTCAAACTAATTTTTTGATACTAGGTTATACTCAGATTCAGAACTATATGGCAATGTCTCTGTAGTTCATTCTATAGCTAAATATAAGAAAAAAGCTCATATAAATAAACATAGGCCCGAAAATTCTTTGTTTCCCAGATATCCGCCATTTTGTTTTTTTTTTTACAAAATAATTCATATCTAGATAAATGTTTGACTGATTGAGTTCAAACTTGGCATGAAGTTTAACCTAACAATGATCTATCTCAAGAAAAATAATCGATTATATCCAATCATGCGTTTCAAAATGGCGGCTGTTTGAAAATTTCAAACCTAAATTACTCAAAAACCGTACATTTTAACCGTACCTTTTTGGTAGCCCTTTTCATTACTATTGGATGGTCTCACTGTCAGAACAATCGGATGAAGGATAATAGTTAAGTTTTGTGTAATAATTTATTTGTTCAACCCGGCATCCTACACCAACCTAATAAACGCCATAATATTTTATGTACATATTATGCTGTTATTTTAAACTTAGCTATTATCCTTCATCCGATTGTTTTGACAGTTATATGAGCCGGTAGGGAATCAAAAGGTCTACAAAAAATGTGTCTTGACTTTTTTTGTTAAATGTTTCTTTTTTGAGTAATCTAGGTTTGAAATTTTCAATCACCAGCCATTTTGAAACGCTTATTTTTCTTGAGATAGATCATTGTTAGGTTAAACTTCATGCCTAGTTTGAACTCAATCAGTCGAACATTTCTCTAGATATGAATTATTTTGTAAAAGAAACCAAATGGATATCTGGAAAACAAAGCGTTTTCGGGCCTTTGTCTATATGAACTTTCTTATTTTTAGCTACAAAATGAGCTACCGAGACATTGCCGTATATTTCTGAATCACCCTGTATAATAACTGTAAATGAATGGAATATTTTTCACACTAAGGGAATTACAGAGATTATTTGTTTTTCCCTATTTCTTGGTCCGATTTTACCTATTAATGAGTTTGACCGTGATTTTCCATCTATATATTTTATGTACCGGTATGTCTGGAAGTGGAAATATTTTGGCAATCACACCACGGTAACGACAGTACCACCGGATACACTTGATGATATAAGATAGATAAAGGTATTAGGAATTGTCTAACTTACCTCCTGCCTGACAGAACTATGGAGTAGAGTAGAGTCTATTTGGCTAGCCAAGGAGGAGCAACGGGAAGCCTAGACGTTAACAGAAAAAATGTCAATTACCAAATGCACTGTATCTGTAAATTTAATACTTTTATTAGTTATTGCGCAAGTTTTAGCTTTAATTTTATATGCAACATTTAGAAACTATTCTATTTAGTGAATGAAGGGCTTGAATACAGTTCAGAAGAGTAGAACTGAACTAAAACAGCTTAACATTAGGTTTGCAAAAAAACATACTGGCTGAATTATGACTAGGCGGGGAAAATCAAGTTTATGGTAATAAATAAAAGAGGTTAGGATAACTTTACTCAATTGATTTAAGTAAGGAGAAACAGTTAAGCATTATCTCAATTATCTCCAAACATTGTAAATTGATACATTCATATGTTTTATTGTCTGTGTAAAGTTTCTTTCAAACATTCAATTACATGGTGCAGGTCAACATGACAGTTTTGTTCAGGTTTAACACCTCGCATTTACATATAGATAAAGTTTTTTTCTTATAGAGAAAACTGTATAACCATAAGAAGTACAGTTGACCTGCGTGTTATCGCTTCTACTTCTCCTTGGCGGTACAACCAATTCCACAAAAAACTAGGTCCACAAATAACATTTAACCGAGAAAATAGACAGCGTCTCACATTCTTATAACTTTACCTACTTGCTTACAACATTTATATAAAAAAGTATTTCACCTTTTAGAGAAAACTATGACAAATATCTATAAAAAAAATAAGGTTTTGTTTCATAAAAAATATTTAAAATGTTATAATTGTGATGAAAAATTTTACAAAGTTTTTTTATAAAATAAAATGATGACTACAAATATTCAAAGCGAGAATTTTTTTTATTTTTAGGCAAAAAGAAAACTTTTTGTGGGAAAGTTGTTGATAATTAGTGGAGTTTACTTTTTCCTTTGAAATAATTTTCTGTATTTCCCTTTGTTTGGTCAGGAGGAAGGTAATTCCTGTATTGAATACATTGTGCTTGTTTTGCATTGATTTTGGGCGATCTTGGCTGTTCCGTAGTTCCAGTACATAATACTATCTTCTTTTAATCATATACTGTATTTAAATATTAAGTAACTACTTCATTTGGCAAACGATTGCAATAAATAAAACATCGCTGGTGAAAATACAATTATCCTACTACAGACAGGCACAGTTACTGTTGTTATTTGAACGTTTGATACTTTTGTAAAAAAAAACTAAAACTAATGCGAATTGGAAAAAAGTTTCTGATTATTGTCATTTATTTTAATGTGTAAAACCAGATCCCGTATTATAGCGTGCTAAGGTTTTTGTGGCACCCTGTATATATTTATAAATAAAACAACTAATTTTTACACTTTCTGTACACTAAGAAAATTGTGTTTATCACTTTTAATTGCCCTTTCTTACAGTGACAAACGTAGGGTGTATAGTAAAGGACAGAGGTCTATAGTCTGATCCAGTTGGACACAATAAACACAGCACGGGGGCCCCTCTTTACTTCCCCTCTTAGACACATTCCCGGTGTAAGGGTTCTGAATATTTTCAAATATTTCTAGCTGTTTGCACACTGGGAAATTTGTCAACATTTAAACACATTTACACACACAAAAACACTTATATGCATACTGTGACATATAAAGTTAAAATTACATATAGTCCGTGGTAAAAGGCCTTCGGCACATGCTACCATCTTCAGTTCAACCCACACTGTTAGTGACTTATGCTACCGTAGTTGGATAGAGCTGTTGGTCGGTCAGATTCATCTTGGTATTGTTGTCCATCTCCTGCAGTATATCAAATAGTGTGTGTGAATGCAATTGAGACTTGCTGTTTAATAAAATATCAGATTCTGTTTTTTGTTGCTTTATATGCGTATAAGTGTTTTTGTGTATGTAAATGTGTTTTAATGTAGACAAAGTTCCCAGTGTCCGAACAGCTAGAAATATTTGAAAATTACAAAAAAAAATAAGTCGAAACAGCTGTCATATAACAATGACGGAAAACAAGGCTTGTCCGACAGGTCGTTACTAAGGTAAATATATTATTGTATAACCTAACGTGTCATAGTTTCAAAAATGAATTACTTTCTAATCAAATATCTAATCTGCGTCCATGCTTTTATAGGGCAGAAAGTACATTTAGAAGGAAAATTACTGTTATTACCAGTTTCAATCTAGTTACATGCAAGTTTAATACATTCGCGTTTCATGGTTTTGTAAGTATTTAAGTACCTTAAAATGAACCCTCCGAGTTGTTAAACTGGTATACTGTTTGGTAGGCCAGAGTTACCTAGATCGTTACATAAATTAAGATAATTTTGTTTTCATTTTTATTATTCAATTGTAGATAAACATTAACCGTTTTGTGATTAACCGTTTTGTAAATATAATATGCATATAATTTACAATATGTTCTTGTAATTATAAAATTTATTCTAGATAAAAAATAACCCCTAATTAGCCTAGATAACAGTGTTTTACGTTAAATTAATTTAACATTTAGATCTACAAATGATAACCTAACCTCACTTGTTAACATTTCTGCGCACAAACAAATTTCCATCACAAGAAATAAGGAAAGCCCAAGGTTCCTCCATACTCTGATTGTCCCTTCGTTAAAAGTGAAGTTGAACAGACTCGTGTTGCGCTCTATAGATGTGTACCCACACAGGATCATGTACAAGAACATTTGGATAAGCGAAACTAGGAGTTGAAGTTTAAAGCCGATGCGTACGACATCGATAGCATTACACATTAGCGTGTAAGTCCTGCCTATACTGCGCATGGTGGAGATGAAATTGGGGAAGTGGATGTGTTGGATCGATGAAGTTCTGGGTTCAACTGTAACAAAGAATTTATTTAGGGTAAACTGCTTAGGTAGGTATGCTGAGTGAAAGTGGTTAGGTACAGTCAGTTAGTGGAACACTGGAACAGTAAAAAGATTACAAGGTTGTCGGAGAAAGTGTTCTAGTGATTAAAATTAAGTGAAAAACTAATAGATTCATCAAATACATGTACTGTCCACCAATGTTAAGAATGCTAGGTGGAAACCGACTGCAAATGGTTGACCTTGGCCAAACTACTACCCTTTTCTCATTCGCTAGCAATGTTAAGCTCCAAGCTGACAGTTGAGTTTTGTCATTCATTTTAGTAGGTTTGTTTTCGTGGCTTTTATTATAATTTATTTTTTATATACGGCATACATGGACTTTGTTTTATCGACTTTGGTTTATGCCATACACAGACTTTGATTTATCGGCTTTGGTTGACGGATTTACGGCATACACGGACTCTAATTATACAAATTTTAAATTGCTTCAGTGTCTAAAAAGGACAGACAATTCATAGTGAAACAAGGGAAATCATCGGGAAAATAATAAAAGAGTGTGATGAAGAAGCTCAGTGTGATAAAATTAAATTTAAACCAGCTCAACGTACTGTTCAGTGCGCTGGCGTTTCACAACTGACAATTATGAAAATTCATAAAGAAAGTAAAGGTGCCGGTGATGACAGATTATTGACTCCAGATAAGAACAGGAATAAGGCAAAACGAAAAGCCAACATTAACACTTTTGATATGGCTGTTGTAAGAAATACAGTGCACAAATTTTATGTACGGTAATACGAAAATGTCCCTACTTGCCTAAAATTATTACAAGCGATGAGGTCAAAAATTGAATTTCCGTGGGAAGTAGCCATTTTAAGAAGGTGTTTAAAAGAATCAGGGGTTAAATGGAAAAAAGTTTTTTTTAAATTCATTATCTGCATTATTTAGACAGAGTGAGTTTTGAATAATTTGTTTTGGCGATTACTTATGCACGCTACAATCTCAATGGCAAGAACAAACGGTTCAACTGTACTCTACTATAACCCCAGATTGTTGTTATATTTGTTTAAAATATAATTAACCACAGCTCATATTTTTATTCATACAAAAGAAAGTATAGGTGAATTAAAGAAGAATGTTAACATGAACATAAGCACAACCGATAACAAATTGCTTGTTCTTAACACTCAGTTGACTTGTGACTTTATGTCCACCGGGTGCGCCACTGCCTTCTGCCTATGACACTCTTTGACTCAAAAACTATGAGCAGGTGGTGCTGCCTCAGCTATCCAATACAACCTTAGTCAGCCCACACTCAACAAGAGGCAGAGTCCTGGTTTTTTAAATCTGTGAATTGAGCTAAATAAAAGTATTTTTTCTTCATTCAAATTTGCCGATCCCAAAAATTTGCCGCCCTGGGGTGCAGCCCCTATAGCCCCCCCACCCCTAATCCGCCACTGGTGGCAGCCCAGTAAGTACGGTGTTTGTGTGTTAGGTTTGAACAGTTAGAGAATATTAAAATTGTCAGAGAAAGGCAAGGAAAGTGTTAAATGATTCAGAGTAGTTGGAAAGTATATAAAGTCAGTTAGACAGGGAGTGAAATAACTTATGAAAATAGCCAATTACACTTTGCCTAATAACCTAACCTATAATCAGGTATAGATTACCTGTATAGTTGGTCCAACCGGGATATGTTACATTCTGCCAGGTAGATTCTTCTACATTTGTGTTTTCATTAGCATCATCTATCGCAGACACTATTTGTTGAATCTTGTCATTGAGTAAAGAGAACCTATTGCATAAAATGTAGTTCAGCAGAGCAAACTGATGGAACATTAGCAGATGGTTCATCTTAGCCAAATCCTGAAATCAAAGTAACATTTAGGTGCTTCAAAACCCTTCACGATATCATTATTGAACAAATTTGTTATTATGTTGTTCACTTGTAGGATTGATAAAATAAGTTGGAATTTTCAGTATTTCATAATTGAAAGGCCAAACTACAAGAAACAATCAATTTTTCTGAACTATCCAATTCAAAATGGCATCCTTTTAAAATATTTGATGTAACCATTAGCTATACAAAACATTCACAAGAGATAAATTTCTATCTTTTTATAACAAACAAAATGTATATTTAGCTTTTTTTTGTAGGTCAAAGGATGACCAAGTTATGAACAAAAAACTTAAATTCTTCTTGGTACTTTAACGTAAAACCAAAATATTGTTTCAGTTTAAAAACAATTTTTTTTCTTTTGTGAATTTTGTATAAGGTTTTTGAGATAGCCAATATTAAACATTTTAAATGATCGTCACTTTGAATTTGTGGTTGAAAAGGCAGATTATTTCATTTTTTTAGTATTTATGCTATCAATCCCGTTGAAAATTTTTAATTTGGTATGCCAATCTGGTCTTCAGATAAAAATTGGCAAGCGATTATAACCAAACGGCAGTTAGGGAAAACCAAATGTGTAAAGACTTTCGGTCTTTGTATTAGTTATATTATGAAGTATCATTTGTTTAGAAACAATATCTAAAAGTGTTGGAAGGTAGTTATGAAACAACCTGTTACAGGGCATTTGAAAATCTCAAAAAGTGTGAAAATGTTTTAAATTAAATAAATGTGTCAACTTTGTACGTTTGTGTCTATGTATAGGGTAACCCTCAGAAATTACCAATCATATTTTAAATAAATCCTTCACCGTTAGGTAGTTTATACCTTTCCGAACAACATAGTCCTATTTCAGTATTCACTTGCAATAACCATTACTTCAGGCTATGTACATATTTAGTATCACGCACAATAGATTAATGAGATATATACAAGTTATTAAAATATTACCTTTTATATGTCCATCAAGTGATCCACTCTATGCGTTAAAAACACTATTGCGGTTTCGGAGGAATTTCACTCATCCATCATCAGGTGTTGGAATTATCGCTTATACGAGGTCGTCAAAACATTATATAACTGTTACAACATTTAAACTGCACAACAAAAACAACGTACAACACTCGATGTTGTCAGCACGAAAGCCAGGTCAGAACTACCGTCGATAACATTTCTCCCTCCTTCGCAAAATCATTCGATATTTTCAAGGCAGTGTCAAATATTATGTTAGAACTAAAAGATAATTTATCTTTTAGGACATTATGCGGTTCCGTTTTTACCTTCTTATAATTATCAAATTTTTCAAATACACTCACGAATCTACTCTTGTCGCAGAATTTTATCACCTTCGTGTTGGTCTGTAGATCGGTATATTTTTAATTGAAGTCAATAAGGTGGGCAGCAAAATTGTATTTTATAGAGTTAAGTTTAGATTTTAGCAAATGTACCTTAAATCTCTTACCAAACGAACGACCGATCTGTCCTATGTAATATTTAGGACAGTCATCACAAATCAATTTGTAGACTGCAGTACTCTCGGCAAAGTCTTTACTTTAGACATTCTGATGTAGTTTTGTCTGTGATTTATTATTAGCGAATTCCCATAGGAAAAATGAGCTATTGCAGTGGCCCTCATGGTAAGACCCAAGATCAGGTGTAGCAAATGAGCACCGATCATGGTCCCCAGAACATGTTTTGGGGTGTCATTAAAAATCACATATATAGTAATTTATTCAAGTAGTTGTTAATACCTGTGGTAGAAAACTAACTTATTATGGTATCTTTTCTCAGAGGACCATATGTATTTGTTTTTCATGTAATTCAGGAAAATTTCTGCCATAATGCATGATAAAGGTGAATTCATCGCAAGTCCATCATTAATAATAATTTTGTTTTAGTACCTCAGTGATTAACCTAATTGATTCATTAATTGCATTGGCAGAGAGTTTGGAGTTTTTTATTAAATTGTCATGTAAAATATTAATTGTTTTGTTTACAGGAACGTTAGTATATAGATTGACAATATCAATCGAAGCTAAAGTATATATTTTTTTTTTTTTTTTTAAATCTTTAATTTGGTCTAGTAATTCTAAATTGTTTTTTCAAACAGTAATTATTTCCGAGTTTTATTTCACTCCTGATAATGCGGTCTACTTTTTTCGAAATTCTGTAAGTAGTTGCCTTGGTAAAGTTTACGAGTGGTGACGAGTGGTGTATTGGAAAGTCTGTTTTGTTTATTTTAGGCAGGCCTTTTAAAAATGGGGCTTATGGTTTGATGACCTTTAAATATCAGATATTGCTTTCAGATAACAATTCAGTACTATTTGAAATCAGTTTGTTTATAGATTTGCTGTGGCTAATAGTGGGATCAGAGTTCAATTTTGTAATTCCATTATTACCGATAAAATGTTTTACTTTGTCAATACATTCAGACCTTTCCTTGATTTATTATTGAAATCCTCTTATCTGCTTTTGTTATCTGAGTATCATGCATCATTAGCTTCAACCTGATGTCTGAGGCTGTGTGCGATTCATGTTTGAACCTTAAAGAACATGAGGTTTTTAAAGAGACAGGACGCTTTTGATTTTATTGTTTACTATTACAATAGCCATATTGCTTGTTTCAGCATTGTCTAATGATTTCAATGTAGTTTCAAAGCATAATATTTCAGAAACTATATTCTTCTTATTAGTGAATTTTCGTAGGAAAAATGAGCTATTGCAGTGACCCTTATGGTAATACCCAAGGTCGGGAGTACCCAGAACATGTTTTGGGGTGTCATTAAAAATCATACATATGTGTTTGCACTCTAGCGGTCGCATTATACGTCCGATTTAGTCCAAATTTCGTACACATGTTGGTTATCTATGTTGCTTGGACGAGTTTGTTAGCAAAAAAATCCAACAACCAGAAGTACGTTTTTTTACCGAAAGTAACTATTTTTAGATTTTTCCTACGAGAATAAATATTTTTTAGAGATTTTCTACAAATATAAATGTAGAATGTTATTCTGCACATTTTGTTTTTTCAAGCGACCTCATAGCTCGCTTGGTTCCCCCAAAATCGATCAAAACGTAAAATACCATAAAAGTACCCGGTTCAAAGCCATGTGATGGATTTTAAACTGGGATAGGCGTGCTAAACACGCATACATTGTGTATTGAAGTACTCCCAATACGGGATTTGGCGTGAGAAGCACGAAATGCTTTGTGTATTGAAGATACTCCCAATTCGGGGGTTGGCATGCGAAGCACGCAATGCATTGTGGGGGCACGCAGTGTATTGTGTATTGAAAATACTCCCAATATGCGGAGTGGCGTGCAAAGCATTTTGCAGCAGTTTATCACCATCGTGACTAGATCTATTTCCCAAATTGTTGGTTAAAACCCTAAAACATAGGCCTATAAACTTAATTTTAGAAATTTGCTCAACTCATATCAGCGGTTCAGCTGCGTGGTCGAATTATTATTAGGTTTGGGAAAGTTATAATTAATTCTTTTATTTAACAAGCTGATTTCACTATCAGAAAATATATTTGATTTATTAATGACTCTAAGGTGGAACGTGTGATGACTACTGAGTTTATTATGTTAGGTGGCTCTTTTTTGGTACAATAATATGCAGAATTGGTTTTCAATAAACTCAAAAATACTAGCATATTGTGCGGGGTGTATGGAAGAGTATAATTCTAGATGGGTTTTATATAACTGACAATTTAATTCCGACTTACGGGCATATGAAAATTTAATTTCACTTTTCGACCATAATTTTTCAGCTAAGACCCTGGCTTTATTAGCAGAGATGGAGTTGTCTCGAATTTTTATGGATACAAAATACAGTCTAATGTTCTCATGTAAACATTTTTTGTTGAATTTGAAAGAGATATGTTAATCACATTTAACACTTATCTGAAGACATCTTATGCACTAGAACAATGCATTAGCAAACACTTGCTGTCAATAACAACTGAGTCAGCATTGCAGAGAGGACTCCTACGGGCATACAAAAACTATTTAAGAAAACTTATACAATCAGAACTCTGAAGTAAAACAAGTGATTGAAGTAATAACTATATGTTGACTAGTGATCTTACTAGTGCTGATAGAATGCAGCACAATATCCAGTGTACTTTGCTCACAACTCCGTGAACATAAGAGTAGGTTTGCTAAACACAAAGTACTCTCCAATAGTTATTTCTCATTCTTATTTTGTACTAAAAAACAAACATTGTGTTGTGGGAATAAACAGTCTATAATCTCCCTTGTTAAATTTGTACATTGTTTTATGTTAACTAGAAGCATAAAAAGACATTATGTTGTAGACTTTTCCCCAGACCTGTAAGTTTGACTAGTTGGATGTATAGTCTGTAGGCTGTACTGACTCTACTTACTGTAAAGTTAACAAAGATGATCGAGTTGAGTTCCGTCAATCCATTATTCCATCTGTTGTAAGCAAATGTTATGGGAGGTAATATTATAACAAATGTTAACAGTAAAAAAACACATTTCGATGCTAATTTTTCCTTCTGGTGCACATTTTGTGCCACAGTTTTGCCTGTAAAAACATAAGAAAAGTATAGTATTCCAGTAACAACTGATTGTGTAAGGGAGAGGCTGAATTATTTAAATAAATAATAATACTGTAGTTTAAAGGGGTTTTTTGGTACTTACGTAGTATACGGAAGCCACTATTTTTAGACGTTTTTTATTACAAACTATTTTTTTAGTAGTAACTTAGCAACTAAACATACTGTGACTAAATACTGTAGGTTAGAACTTAAGGCTATTTTTTTATTTATTATTCTTGCATTTCTGTTATTTACTAAAACAATACCTAACTTAGCAACGTTTAAAAAAATATTGGTCTCCGTTTAATACGTAAGTACCGGTTTTAATACAAAATAATTTTGCTTGTATTTTAAATTAGTAAACTATTATTACGGTAATTAAAATATTAATTTTAAATGATATTATTCATAACTTAACTACTATCCATCATCCGATTGTTTTGACACTTACTCCATCCGATAGGGAATTAAAACGGCTGCAAAAAGATTTATTGACATTTTTTGTTAAAATGTGCGGTTTTGG
This sequence comes from Philaenus spumarius, assembly GCA_018207615.1. Lineage (NCBI taxonomy): Eukaryota > Metazoa > Arthropoda > Insecta > Hemiptera > Aphrophoridae > Philaenus > Philaenus spumarius. The sequence continues at coordinate 492,645 of JAGFPH010000285.1, read as the reverse complement.
GGTAATACAGGTTTGAAATTTTCAAACAGTCGCCATTTTGAAATGCATGATTGGATATAATCGTTTATTTTCTTAAAATTAGATCATTGTTAGGTCAACCTCCATGCCAAGTTTGAATTCAGTCGGTAAAACCGTTCTCTAGATATTAATTATTTTGTAAAAGAAACAAAATGTAGGATATCCGGAAAACTAAGCATTATTGTAGATACAAGTTCATTTAAAAATTCAAAATAAATTTTAACCCAAAATCCAACGCTTCAACAGTGACAGGCATTAATTTATAAAATACTACAAAAAATTACAAAAATTAATTATTTATTATTATTTATTATTATTATTATTATTATTTTATTATTATTTATTATTATTTATTTAATTATTTATTATTATTTAATTATTTGTTTAAAAAATTACAGATTTATACTATAACAAAACACAAACCAATATACAAAAACAAAATAATACATATACATATATACGCTTTCTTACAAACATTCATACACTCGTTCATACAAATCTGTAACCTATTCACCTTATGAGCCAATGAGAATGCTTCAAGTAAGAACTAGGAAGGAGGACGATAGTTGAAAGGGACGCAAGAGAGTTGTTTAGACGCCTAGTTGGGCAGATTCACTTTATGAGCCAATGAGAATGCTTCAAGTAAGAACTAGGAAGGAGGACGGGAGTTGAAAGGGACGCAAGAGAGTTATGTATAGACGCCTAGTTGAACAGACATGATTGTGAAAACAGTTTTTAAAGTCAGTGGAAAATGTGTGAAACTTTTACAAAATGATAAACACAAAGAACACAATTTACATTTTTCTGATGGAAGAAACTACTTTGTATACCAACTGAACTTTTCTTCAAACAAGACTTTGATCGATACTACGAATTTATCTATTTAACCTTTTCATATTCTTACAATTTTGTTAACTTGTAAAATTTTCAATTATATACTTTGTATGTATTTAAATTTGTAAAAGCTGAGGATTATTGATATATTATATTGTAACATAAGAAATTTTCTGAATGCGTATAAAATAGAGAAAACATTTTCTTATTTTATTATTATTAATAATGGTCATTGCAATAAAATTTGTTGTTGAATAAATGAAAGAATGTAAAAGCATCCAGATAAGTTGAATAAATAATTTAAAAGGCAGACAGATAGTTTGAATAAATAATTGAAAACAATTTTAATAATTTAGGAATTAATGGAATTGACATCGTTTTATAAATAAAAATACAAAGTGACATAACAAACTGGAAACCAACAACATAGAGTGACCTGAAAAAACACTTAACGGGTGTCATAGAAGTTTCTGGAAAGGCACATTTTCTTAGGGCGCATTGAATGTTCTAAAACAAAAACCACAAGAAGAGATGTTTTGCGCGCATGGGAAGGAAAATGTGTGTCAGTCCTTAAGCAGACTCGCAACGAATTAGAACGAAATAACTTTGTTACATCAGTGAAAGTTAGTTTCATGTATGGGAAATACGTGAAGTATATTAAAATTGAATAGTAAACATAATTCAATTATCGACGTGATCACGAAAGTGAAATATTTGAACAGTTTTATGTATTTTGGAGGAGTTTAGTTGAAGTGGTACAGGATAGGGTTAAAGAGAGAAACTCAAAAATACATCGTGGAGTCGCCCTGTGTCGTGCAAATCGGAAAAAACTTAAATGTGTAAAGTTATAGTGAGTGTTAGGAAAAAATTTGTGTTATAAACAGTGAGATTCTACTACAAAAGCTTGCAAGTATAAACGTTTACATTTTTGTTTTGTAAATACTGTGTGCTCTTTCTTTTTATTTATTTTTTATAATTAATATTCTTAAATTTGTAAAGGTACAATAAGTCAAATATTTTTTTTTTTTGTCAAATAAAAAATTGATGCGTTAATAATTTTGTTTTTTGTAATGTTATAATGGTATTTATTATGTCTCATTATTAAATCATCAAAGTCAATCATCATGTGAGTTGAATTTCATTGACATCCATGGTTCAATTTCCTACAGTACTTGTGCAGTAGTCGAATCCACATAAATCTACCTAGTAATGTAAAAGAAACAGTGAATATTTTTAAGAATTATGCAATCATCAAATCGTCTGTAAGCACATGGTCATGTGTTTATTGGTGGGGAAAAGAGTCAGGCGATGTGACGTCACAGCTGATATGGTTTAATTTCTGCCTACTGCTGGTTGTAGACCTGGAGTTAGACAGGTCATTCACCGAAAGTGGAAAATAAAAGACATATGTACCATGTGTAGTGGAGGTTTGTTTACAAAATGTAGAGTTTGAAATAATTGTATTTCAGCTTTTTAATAACATTAAATTAACATTTGATCAATAATAATGAATAATTAACAATGAAAAGCACATTGTACGTAATTTTTAATAATTAATATTTTTTTAAATTTTAACTTAGAAATTTTTGGAAAAGCCGGTAGGAAACATTTGTTTAACAATTTAACTTAAATTTTATTTTTGTAACCCTTTTAAGTTACAATACATCCTGGAAAGTGGATATTGGAGACGATTTGTAAACTTGTGAAATTACATTGAGAATTACTGGAATAAATTATCATATAATTCTGTACACCTTGTCTTCTAAGTGAATTTCTTAGATTTGGAATATCAAAAAGAAACCATTGTATATTATTTATTTTCTTTTTTACTTTCAACCAAAATACAAAATTCTATTTAGCCTATGAAAAAAAAATTGTTATAGAAGTATGTCAGATTCCTCTTGAAACAGCCTGTACAGGTGTGTACTTACATACATACTACTACTTCTAACACCCTATATGTAAATAGGCCTTGTATAGATATATAAATTTATATTTGTACAGTAATCAACATAGAGGCAAAAGAGGTGACTGTCCTTTACATGTACTTTTTCCTCCGAAGAGACAGAAAGTTGATAGTGACAAAAGTCGTCAGTACGCAGCCAGCCTAAGTAATGGTGTAGTGTAAGTTGAGTGAGTGAACGTTGTATTTTGTAGGTACTATGTTTGTTTTACGCAAAAAATTTGTTTATCTTGGGATCTAGAACTATTGTAATGCTTACCAAATATAATTTTTCCATCTTTTGAATTTTGAATGGCCTTCAATAAAACTGGCAACTTATGTAACTTGTGACTTACAAAGAAATGAAGCGTGTAAGCAACAAGACGGAGTGCCATAGATGTCTGTAAATATGGCATTGAGTGTTTGTCGTATATACCTTCATTTACCTGCAATAAATTAAAGTGTAACTACGGTATAGCTTGGAGGCTCACAGGACAATAATCCATCATTAGGTTTTTTGAATAAATAGTAAAAAAACAAAATATACACTGCTCATATCACATCCAGAAATCTGTTTAAAATTTGTATAAGATTCTTTAAAAAAATGTTTTATAAAATTATGCACACCAGCATTTTCTTGCTGAGTGATCATGTCATTTCAGTCGATGTACTGACCACAGTTTCAGTCAACATTTTACACTACATTACACATATTGTACATCCATACCTGTGGGCAGAGGAGGCAAACGCGACCCCCCCCCCCCCTGTAGCTCCCAGGGAAAGGAAAATATGTATATTATTAATTATAGTTAGGTATTTTTCTTTAAAGAGATTAGCACTAAAATATTTTTTAAATGTTATGTGCCGTTTGATTTTACATATTGAAACGGTCCAGGCGAACTCGCTCCAAGAACCCCTTCCGTTTGAACGATCACTGACCTACTCTACCCTAACTTCTGTACCGATCAAATTTCTTGCTTATTTATGCAAATTTGATGTAAATAAATTGCATAAATTTTACTAAATATTTTCCACTTCTTATCACTATTTTCCTTACTCTAACATACACATATATAAACGCAAATATATTTAATGGGCGAATTATTCTTCTTCCCCACAGCTCTGTAGGTCAGCTGTTTCTTCTGGCGGGTGGGGCTCTGATTCTTTTTAAGTATATATATATATATATATATTTGTATATAAAAAATGTAATTCTTTTTAGTCCTACCGGCTTTAGCTCAGAAAGTATAATGTTCTCTTTTTAAATGACTTTGAACTCCCTTTCTACAGGGCGAGACTTTGTTTCACAATCAAAACAACGATTTACTGGAAATAAAGTTTTATGCATAAGATCTGAGCACTTGATCTTATTTGTATTGAAGATATTCAAATTACTTCTTTTATTTTTGCTAATTTTATTTATTTTAGCAATTTACACACTATACATTTGGAAATGCCCAAAGGTTAATTTTTCAATAATATTCTCGTTTTCTGAGTTACAAATAATATCTCCTTGATATTTAACATTTATTTAATATAAAAAAAATTCAACTCTTCTCCAATAATTATTAATACCAAAATTTGAATAGTCTCTTTTCATAAGTATAATCAATAATTCTTGACACTATTGATTACTAGGCTGCACATAATACATACAAAATTTGAAATTCTAAATGAGAAAAGGTGAGTATCCCGCGGTATACAATTTTATTTTATTATTTATAATTTTTAGAATATTTACTATTATTAATTAGTCTTAGAAAAAGTTTTAGTTTAATTTTTACCCAAGTAATTTTTTTTTTTTAATAAAAAATACATACAAGAAAAACAATAATAAAAATAATAATAATCGACTCTGGATACCTTGAGACGTCTTTTGTGCGTCCTTCCAAGTCTTCCTGAATGTTCACGGAAAGTGTGGTGAGAGTACGGGTTTCGTCCCTCGATCGCCTTCGATTTCTTCCAAGACCTCCGCTAACCCTCAGGATCGTTCCGTTGTCGTGAATTACGAAGTAGCCTACTTTAAAGAAAACTAAGACTCAATTCTATTCCCTTACTTAGGGCAAAATTTTAGCACAATTCGGTACAAAGTGATGTAGACCGTATACTGTCTTAAACAATTCTCTCTTTTGAGCTGCCTCGACCTGCCATATTTATGCCCGCCCGGCCGATGTACATTTTGCGAACTCGTGTAACAAATTAGTGATTCTTAAATTTTTTATTATACACCAAAGTCTTTTTATATATCGATTAATTTTTAGTTTATTTAAAGCTTTTTACAGTTTATAGTTTTAAATTGTCACTTTTGGAACCAATTCTACAACATTTTATCCACACTCGTATCACTCCGCGTCACGTGACGTACACCGAAGCTGACCACCAGACTTTTCGTTCGGACATGACAAACTGCCCATTACTGTCAATTTTTTCCAAAATGTTCCCATCTCCCAAACCACTATCTTTTCAACATTCAAACTTTCACAGATCGTAGTTTATAGTTTATGACGCATATACGAATGTCAATCACATTTCTACGCGGCTTAGTTCTTAAGTTATTCAACACGTAAGATTTCATTCCTTTCCATTGTGTAAAGCAACTAAATCTAATTATTTCTTATTACTGATCATTTCCTAAGTACATTTTATTACATAATTATTATTGATTTATTACTTTCTCATTCGGAAAACCCCCCTTTACAATTGTTTCTTCAAAATCTATTCTTTCCTAGTAATGAACTAAACTTGTTCAATTGTCAACAAATATTACTTAAACTGCTCAGTGATTACACTTTTAAAATTATTTTATACTATTTCCAGCCATATTGGTACTTAATTTGGTATTATTTTAGCTTTTTCTTGCCATTTGAATTTTCTTATACTTTTTTGATTAATCACTTTAAACTTACTTGGTTAATCAAAATCTCGACAAGAATACTTTGTTTTTGTTTTTAATTATACTACTGAGTGTAATATTTGTTTTTTGACTTTCTTTAACATTGAAATTTTTAATCAACTTTGCTGCGGGAATACTCACCAATTAATGTTCATATCTTAATGCTAATAACTACTAGCTAATACACACATGTATTTTAAGGGAATAGTACATTTTCATGGAAATTTGGATATTTAAAATTTTTGCATTAGAATAAAACGACAGCTGAGATGTAACATTCTAACAAACACCCCATGCTTGTTAAGTTTTGTCAGTGACCAGAGTTCATGTCTATTGTCCTCACTCTTCACTAGTTGTTCAGCGTACAACAAGCAGTTTAACTTTTACTAATTGTATTAAAATATAAAGATTCTGAAACTGAACTGAAAGATTTGTTTCAATATATATACTTATTTTATTTTTTACAAGAGTTCAATGCACTGTGTTCAATGAGTGTATGAGCTGCAATGCTCTGTGTGTTGAAAATACTGCTAATATGGGGGTTGGCGTGCAAAGCACGCAATGCATTGTGTATTGAAAATACTCCCAATACAGAGGTTGTGCGTCAGCTGCTTCTCATAGTGTTCAGTGTCAAGCTCACATGTGCGTCCTTAGCAGTGAACGTGTTAAGCCCCATACCCCCCCTCCCCCCCCTAGAAAATATATGGGCGCCCATGTGTACATCTCACACAACACTGAAACGCTTAGAAACATTTTAAAATGTATAAATTTATCCACTGAATGTTGGGTCAAATTTTTGTATTGAAAGTTCTCCCGTAGCTTACATGTTTTGATCTGTACGGATACTGATGCCTAATCTTGCCCTGTTTACTATTTTATACTGGTTGCCTAACTTGCAGGGTTAGTTCCAATTTCAAAATGTATAGCGAGTGAGATTTAAATTGAATATTGTCATTGATCATGTTTTGGGAGTTAGTTTTCATGAGTTTCTTCTACCACATCCATTTCTCGGTTTTTCTTGTTTTTATGGAGTATTTCCATATTTTCCTCAGTTGTCTTGCATGTAGGTGTTCAGCTTATGTAGAAGTCAGGTTTGGGTAAATATTCTTTATATCTGTTTTAAAACGATTTAATGGTCTAATTTAATTAATTATTCATTTATATTTGTATAATACATTGTTATATATATTATTGTTCTAGTGTTGCTATATTTCATAGGATTGTTGCTACATGATGGTGTTGCTACATACGATTGTTTTATTATTCTATTCTGGTAACTTTGTTTCTTTATGATTTTATCAATTATTTCCAGTTTGATATGCATTTACTGAAGTGATGTATGTTATTGTATTTAATTCTGTTGAGTAGTCTTGAAGTGTCTTTGGTATACTTTTTAGTCTATGTACAAGGTACTGTAAATGCTGACATTGTATGTGATTATTGTTTTTGTACTAAGCAGATTAATTAATTAATTAATTGTTTTTGTATTAAACAGAATTATCAAAGTCTTGTTGCCTTACTACTGGATTTGTTTTCAACATGCTTTGCAATATACATAGGAACTAGTTTAACCTTTCTGTGCAACACACTGCGTATCATCACTCTACACGTTTTAAAATATGAAGTAGCACGCAGTCATGAGAAATATTGTACCTAGATTTAACAATATTGTAGAGTAAAAGATATAATAATTTGACAATATGAAAAAAATATATTCTATACTTAATTGTTAATGTTCATTAATCATTTTGGTTGGAAGGCTTGAGCGCTATAATGATTCTGCTATATTACAAACAGAGAAAGGTTGAATGTTTATTATAACTTAAATCTTAAACAACTAATCAGACTTTGGTGAAAAGTTTACCTGAAATTTACCTTTTTTGGGTTCTGAAACGTTATAAACACAAGATCTCCAGGAATTGATATCATAATAGGGATAATACCCAATATTAAATTGATTGCATGCATTGTAATTACAAAAATCCTCAACTGTAACAAACAACAGAAATGATTTAAAACTAAGTTGTAGTATAATATCTATATCTATACTAATATTATAAAGAGGTAACATTTGTTTGTATGTGAGGGTAATCTGTGGAAGTACTGAACCGATTGAAAAAATAGTTTTACTAATAAAAAGCTACACTATCTCTTGACATTGGCACATTTTTTTAAAGATGCTACTTAATTTCTAATAGAAGTTTAAGTTGTAGAAAAAGGTTCTAATTTTGAAATAAATAAATATTTTATATGCAATAGGGCTCTTATTTTTGGATTTCCTATTTCCGGAGGCGTTTCGGATAACCTGGGTTTCGGTTGACTCGAGTTCGGTTAACGGGGGTTTTACAATAAATTATGTTTGTAAATAAGTCATTTTGTCAGTATTAAATTTACCACTCAGATATGGTCAAATAGCAAAAGAACAGTCGTCGTTTGACAATAGTCGGTATGGTGAATCAACATTTTAATAAAATCCAATATATTCAGTCAAGAAATCAGACTCATCTTTTTTATTAAAAGTAGTAACTACTTTTTTTATCTGCACTTTTTTTATTGTGATCTTTATTGCCTAAATTGTTAAATACAAATTGCAGTTAAAGAAGGCCCCAGAAAAGGGTTAGAGAACCAAAGGATGTAAAATACACTGACCTCCTTTTTCTAGGATCAAGCATTCAAGTTTAAAATCACCATGGAGACTGTGACATATCTTAGAGAAGTTTGTTATTTGTATCACATTTGATTGTGGCTATAATTATAATTTATATAAATGTCAGTCAGATTATCCATGCTATTTTCAGTTAACGTATAATATTCTAAGTGGTAATAGAATAAGCAAACCTTTATTGAATTGCTCCTGCTGCCATCTAAAGTAAAAGGACTGTTACCAAGAATTATAAACAACAAATAAAACCCATTGAAGTGATCAAACTTAGGCGACATAATTGATAGTACAACTACAACGCCGTAGAGCAAAGCAAACGTACCTCTGACAGGATATCTACAGTATATCACATTAATGGATTTGTGTTGCTCTGTTCAAACATTGATGCAAGTCTAAAATAATACAGAAACGTAAATATGAAGCTTCTGAGAATGTATGTGTTTGTTTGACGGAAATTGATCAATAAAACATTAGTTTGATTGAATAATTAGTTGTGTGTTCATGTATTGCAGGCTTTGGAAAATAAGAAAGTTGGTATTCAAACAATCACTGGCGTACAATGTTTACTCTATATAAACGGAAATATTGTTTAGATTTTGACTTGCTTTTTCTTACAAATAAAAAACAACTTAACCAATGTGAGTATAATTACCTCACAGTTTATGTCTGGGGAATAAATCCTATTAATGTCTTGTTGGAACAAAAATAAATAAAATTAATGCAATACAGTAAAACCCTGGTTAATCAAACTAAAGGGGGAAGCCTTTTCGGATAAAAATTTTTTCGGTTAAGCCAAGACCATCTAACACTACAATTTTGAAAGGTTTTGAAGGCTAAACGAATTCAAAAATCTCTTTGTAGGCTACACTTATGTTCTTTATTAAAGTTAAAATTATATTTGTAGGATTACTATACATCAATATACAGTATACTCTCTCTAAACGTTTTCGAGCAGCGGTGCTCTACCATCTTTTTATTAGAAGGACGTCACTAAATAAACATGTGAAAAGAAATACAGTACAATAGTTTGTTTATTTCGCTGTTTGATTCTGAGGAGGGAGAAAACAGGTGGCCCGACATTAAAGGGAAGGAGGACTTCAACATTTTTCGAGATCTGAGAAAACTGAATTCAAAGTTTGACATTGGCACATTTTTTTTTAAAGACACTACTTGATTTCTAATAGATGTTTAAGTTATAGAAAAGGGTTCTAATTTAAAATTTTTTAAATAAATAAATATTTTACTTACAATTATTATTATTATTTTTGGATTTCCTATTTCCTGAGGCGTTTTGGACAGCCCGGGTTTCGGTTGACCCGAGTTCAGTTATCAGGGGTTTTACTATGACAATAAATTATGTTAATGAGGATTAACATTTTGTCAGTATTAAATTTACCACTCAGATATGGTTAGATAGCAAAACTGCAGCCGTCATTTGACAATAGTATGGTATGGTGAATCAACATGTTAATAAAATCCAATATATTGGTCAAGAAAAATCAGACTTTCTTTTTTATTAAAAGTAATAAACACTTTGTGTATCTGCATTTCTTTTATTGTGATCTTTATTACCTTCGTTGTTAAATAAAAATTGCAGTTAAACAAGGCCCCAGAAAGGGTTAAAGAACCAAAGGGTGTAAAATACACGGAACTCCTTTTTCTATGAGTTATTATTCCATATCACCAGACCACCCAGTATATCAAGAATGGATAAGCCTTTGCAATCGCCTCAATAAATTGAATTACAGTAAATCTAAAAATTATAATACAATTCACGATGGGTCTGAATTGCCTTGTGATCGGGTTTAAAAAAAACTAATATGATATTGAAAATGAGTAATTTTTTTGTTTCAGACGACAACGAATGCCAGCGGATCCCGAGTCCTTGCAGAGGCAACGCTCAATGTATCAACTCTCCTGGAAGCTTTGAATGCCAATGTCCCGAAGGATATAAGCTTGGAGTCAGCACGAGGGATTGTACAGGTGAGTCGTTGTCAGAGTGGTGTCCGAACGATGTTGAGTTTGTAGCATGTGATGTCGCCTCTAATATCCGCTATACAGTGGAACTTGGTTTGAACGGCCTCGGCTAATGCGTCAACTCGGACATAGCGTCTATTTTTTTTACATCCGGTCAAATCGTTATCTTTTACGTTATTATAAACCCCTGTTTTAGTCTCAATAAATATTTTAACCAATCGGTTGTAAAGTCATAAATTTACAAAGTATTTTTCTTTAATTTCATTAAACATTTTTTAATTTTAATGTTTTTCAAATTTATCATACTGTAGTAAACGTAAAGATGCGATGCCACTGATCAAATAAATGTACTGTCATCTGTGTGTAACTAAACCCATGACTTTGCTGGGAAAGTGGTAGGACGAGATAAAAGCGCAGGATAAAAAAGTTGTATAGTCTGGGGAGACATTTACATAGTTGTGATCAGACAGTAATGGTGACACTTTAAAATTGTTTTGTTTTTTAATACAAGTTAATGTTAATGTTTTAATACGTACTGTAATTTTAATGTTTTTTAAATTACAGTAATGCTACAGTTTGTTAATACACAGTACATGTTTTTAAATGTTTAACCTAATTATTTTTTACTCATTAAAACTTTACATTTGAATAATGAGCCGGTATTTTGACTTGGTACTGTTGTTGGTTTAAGACCCTAATTTTAACCAATTTTTATGAAATTTAAGTCAAATTACTTCTAGATAAATATTTTTAAAGAAACCATAGGCTGTTGATGCGGCCTTGCAGCTTTTTTGTTGTTTAGTGATAGAGAGGTTATCCAACTAATATTTTGTTCTGTAGTTGTAGTATGTATAAAAAGCGTTACTATTTATGTTTATTTCCTTTCTAAAGTAGTTCTTCTCTACATCTTAAATTTAAAAAATGGTCTAAGTGAAAGATGTAATAATGAATATATTGTTCAATCAAAGATTTGTCTCAACAGTATAATAACATTATTCCAGGGCTCTTAAATAATAAAACAAAAACAAAAATCTCAATATTACTTCACACACGTTCTACGAATAATACAGTAAAAAACTACAAAAACAATATTTTTGTTTTTGCTGTTTGTGTAAAGCCAGGGGCTAGTAGAACTGTTGGTTTGAAGGCGGCCCCTTTCAAAATGCTTGGCAGTCAAAGGGTTAATATATTTCTAATTTTTCTAGCCTCTTCGCTGAAGGTAGTGTTCTTTTAATGTTTAGGATGGAGAGCATTTGTTTAATGAAAGCCACAATCAGTGGACAAGTTGAGGGAATGGATGACCTCTATAGCCTACTATGTTTTGTTTCAGAAACTCAAATTGAATCAAAATATAGAATTTAATTTAAATTGTTCACAAGAATAATGTTTAATGCTATTTATTTGATTCTCATTTTAAAAGAAAAAATTAAGATTCCTGCGAGAGTTTTTATTTATATAATATATCATTTCTACCGTGCTTTACACTGTAAATTCTTTTTCAGATATCGACGAATGCTTTGACCGGCAAGGTATCTGCGTAGACGGAGACTGTAACAACTTCCAAGGCAGTTTTCAGTGCATCTGTCACAACGGTTACGCTCTGACAGCGACACGAGAGTCGTGCGTCGATGTGGACGAATGTCAACGACATCCAAACATATGCAATAACGGTACTTGTGTGAACGCAATCGGGTCTTTCAAATGTCATTGTTTCTCTGGGTTCAAGTTGAGCCATAACAACGACTGTATCGGTACGTTGAATCACAAACTATTTGTTAGTATTTTGTTTTACATTCGCAATAAATTTTTTAATTTGTTTGGTTTGAATTTTTACTCAGATGTGGACGAGTGCCATATAATGCCGTACTTGTGCCGCAACGGACGATGCCGTAACGTCATCGGCTCTTTCCGTTGTGAATGCGCTGATGGTTACGCTCTAGCACCGGACGGACAACACTGCCAAGATGTTGATGAATGCGAAGAGGTAAGAAACCGCTTGTTTGTTTTGTTCAGAATAAGTCGTTATTTTCAGGTTCGAATTTAGGAATAGGTTCTCTCTAAAACTTAACCCTAAAATACACAAACATCACTTAGGGTGCTGTTCTTTCAGCTTATCAATCATCAAATCATTTTATCTAGGAGTGGTATAGCAAGTTGTTTCCAACAGGATCTCCAGCAAGTGTTACAACGGCTTCATAGTTTTTTAGCAAATATATGAAGAAGAATGCAATTTATTTAATTATTTGGTCCCTCTAGACTAATTACACGGGAACATCTTGTGGGAGGTTGGAGAAATTTTTTAAATATAAGCTTAGTGCAAGTTTCATATTAAATTAAAGTGCTATTTGATTCAAATATTTCCGACAAACATCATCAAGAAATGTGGATTCGTTAATATCCTTCCGGTTCTGGTGACATCATTTAAATGGGTTAACCTTAAAATAAAAATAGCAAGAGTTGTAACTTGGTAAATCATTTTTAATTAGTTAAATCGTAGAATCAAAAGAATTGTATATTTATTAAATTAAACTAAATTTTTCTTAGTGATGTATGAAATAAATGTTGAAATATTTAAAGTGAAGGTAACAGCAGTTGGAATCTAAACTCGACGAAAGGAATGGACTGTGAGATGAAACGTCAACAAAAATGCCCATATCAATTTAACTTTTCTAACAAACTATTAGTAAAACAATTCCTACAGCAGATGTTTGATTCTATAAAAATAAAGTGATTATTATATTGAAATACTTTACAATATAATAAAACTTATCAATATAATTATTTAAAATAGAAAACTTTATCTAGCATAGAGGCTAACAAAATAGTACCGGTACAAAAGTGCATAGCAGGCAGTGTTACGCGGTAGAACTTAATTGTTTTCAATCAGTCTTACAGTAGATCTATCAGCAACCAGATGTATATTTTAATGTTATAAAAGTAAAAGTGAAATATATTAAATCAAATCAATCCATATAAGAAAGGTACCAAGAAGAAGATTGTAATTATTAATAAGCTGAAAACTATATATGAAACCAGTAATTTTGTTTTAAATCTGTTACACTAAAGTGGAAATCAAACCTACAAAATCTTAAGTTAATAATATCTAGCCATAATATAATTCCTTTTTAAAAAGAAACAATCTAAACTTAACCTAAACCTTTGTTATATTTTGAACTTACATTTTGATTCTAAATTATAAAACCAAATTGACTAAATATTTTATATTGAACTTAAGTAAAATTTAGCAGATAGGCTAAAATTTTGTATTTGTTAAATATAAGGATTAAATATAAATAATATTATATTTATATATATAAAAATGAATTGCTGTTCGTTTTTCTCGCTAAAACTCGAGAACGGCTGGACCGATTTGGCTATTTTTGGTCTTAAAATGTTTGTAGTAGTTCATAGAAGGTTTATACGTAAAGAAAAGTTTGAAAAGTTTCCCGAAAAAGTTTCAAATTTGTAAGAAACTGAACAGCATTTATTGTATGAACTCAAAACCATAACTCACAAAAACAGCTGTTCGTATAAAAAGCTTAATAAATTATGTTTGTTTACATAATTATATTACCATATCAACATTACTTAGCAAATTTATAATCACTTTAATACTCTTCAAAACCAACAGCTTTTTAAAGTTAGATTGAAAAACTATAAACAAACACAAATAAAAATGCTTACAGAATTATAATTCAACTCAAACATTGGTTATTAAATATCTATATAGGCCTACTTAGAGATATGCTGCTTAAAATATTGTTTATATAAAATATATCATAACTATGAAGTTTTTAATACTTTTCAAAACATATTTTCGCTATCAATAATAATAATAACAAACAAATTATTTGACACCATGCATAACCATAAACATACACGAGTTTAAACATATTTTATTGAAAACTAAACAAACCATCTGAATTAAACTAAATGCCATTAAAATATCACATTCGTAGCTTTATTTTGATATATACTGTATATTGTATATTTAAATACTAAACAATATATATCTTATACTAATTAGGCCTATACATTTAAAATTACAAACTCTATTTGAACCAGTTTGTTACATCCTAAATTAAGGCGGATGTTACAAAGTGATTCAAATATCTTTTCTATGACCCCCAGCTAATTTAAACCCTCGCTAAGAAAGGGTTAAAAGAAATTCGAAATTTTATGGTGGTTTGGGGAGGGGGGTCAAAGTTAATAAAAGTCCCTATAAGAACGAATTGGAATGAAATTTGGTACGTAGCTTCCTCTAAGGCCGTAGGTGCTCGCAACATTGTCAATGAAATTAAGTGAAAGTCAAACTTAGTAAAAACTATAAATAAAACGATATATTTAAAGCTTTTTCATGTTAGATAGTTGTTTACAGGAATACAATTTTCAGTGCTTTCCTAAATAGGGTATACTTTTTTTCATGACCACAGTAAGATACACACAGATATTCAACGAACACTTAAAAAGAATTACAATTACGTCAAAAAGACTGAAAATACCAACAACCACGGGCAACGCCGTACGGGTCAGCTAGTTAATTTATAAATATAATATTATAATAATAAATTATATTATATATAATACTCATAAATATTAGCCAGACCTAGAAACACTGAGAAAAAGTGAGAAATAAATTTATAATTTTGTGCTCGAAATAAAATTGTTTTAAATTGTAATATAAAATCATATTTATTTGTTGTTTTAAAAATAAAATATATTATAAAGTCCCTGTTAAAAAAACAGAACTGTTTTAAAAGCTCTAGATATGGTTATTGTTGCAGTTCTGTAAATCATTCGCATATTAAATAAAGGCAGAACCATGGATATGTTAGAAGAGTACCAAATTCACAAACATTTCTAAACCAACCCGGATAGTTTATTGAAAAACAAACTAAATTTAGCATCCAACTGTTTGTATGATACTCCAGTCATGTTAAATATTAATATTAAACCCAGTAAGATCCAACCAGTCATTTTGATCTCAACCTTTTATGTCAATTTATTTTTCTGCGTTGTTATTAGTGTTTATGTGTAAATGTGTTTTGTCATCTGATGATGGTATGGTGATACCGAAACAGCTGTAATGACACAATAAATGTACCAAAAACACAATCTGCTTGACCTAAGTACAATAGTATAAACTTTAAAATTGCTTTCATGTGCATGTTGTTGTTTTAAAAAAATAAAACCAAACGTTCCTATACTTTTTGCATATCCTGTAGCTGCAAATTATATCTATTTCAATTGGACAAGGTGGAGCAGTCAAATGTGAAATAATTTAGTGCCAAAGATTAATGTAAAGGTGTTTCTGTTTAAATTTATAAAACATGGTTTAACAACAAAGTTGTAGTATTTTCAATATGTGATTGTTTGTGTTACAGACAGACGCCATGTGTCCTACGCCAGGTCGTTGCCAAAACCTCATGGGGTCCTTCCTCTGTTCATGTCCTTCTGGATATCGACTTACTCCGGAAAAGAAAGCTTGTGTCGGTAATTATCTTTTGTTGTTTCATTCATTTCACTGTGAAAATGAAAAGGCAGCTGTAAACTGCTTATATTTACCAGGCAGGGAAACAAACTGTATAAAAAGTATGGTTCCTACCTGAGATAAAAGGCATCACATACAGCGTTGGATCAATTCTACCTATACTATCTCGGAGTACAATAATAACACTCTGAAACACTTGCTTACATTTCAGAAATATTTAAAATATGAATTTTGGTACCCTGTAAATAGCCCGGGTCAAAATCTATCCATACCCTTTGTTAAGCCCTATCTGATTTTAAGAACCAAGATAAAAATTATATTTCACACTTTTACCCCAACCTGTACTGTATATTTGGTTGACATAATTTTACTTACATTTAATTTTGAATAAATATAACGATATTACCAACTCAACACAAACATCTTTGCCCTACACAACAAGGACAAGAAAATGTTTTTTGTATTTCACAAATTCTTTTCCTCGTTACTACAGTGTCTACCATCTCTTAGGTCTGGTTCTATAACCTGACTTAATTAGATAAATGAATGAATGGAGGACACAAATTTACAAATATCAAAGATTATTTATTTAATGTTAATTAAAATGATTAAATTAATTACAATTCAAATTCACACAGGCTAGCTCAAATAAATTAACTCTTGTCTATTTTGGATATGATTGTCTCTTAATTGCACAATAGCTTATCTCGGGGGGGTTAGTGCCGACTTTTTCCAATTAATATTAAACAAACGTAGATTCTTATATACAAGATTAATTGATTTTTTTTTAATTTGGAATTACAGTATAGTAAGTGTAGGTAGTACAAATTGGAAATTGATGTAAGTGTTGGTGTTTATGCGTGTAGAATAATTGGGAAGCACATAGTATTTAATGAAAAGTTCAACAGGTATTAATCAGTTCGTATTCATAGTCTATGGTGGTTGTATAAATATTTAAGGTGAAGTTCTTCAAATTTGGTGATTAAAAGAAAAATATTTTGGAAATAATATCACCAATGAAATGTTTATTAGCTTGGATTAATCTCACCCAGTTTTAAAGTTCTCTTCTGCTGATGTGGACAGATAATTGTTATAGATTAATAATATCGTACTTCACTGTACCGAAAGTTAATAAGGCTAACGTTGAACAATATCTGTACTAGTAGTATCAGCGTTCGTCTTCTGGTGTTGTAGAGATGACTGGTAACAGGTCTGCCTTCTTTGAGGCTCAGCAACAATTAATTTTTTTAAATCACTCTGGGCTTGGCTAAGGCCTTCAGGAAATGGTATTTGGTGCCTTATGAATTTTACATCTTCTGGGGCATTTGATTGTTTTATTAAATTATGTGTTTTTGAATATTGGGTGTTGTTTTTGTGTAATTTTAATTAATTTATGAAATAATTTGGTTTTATAATTACAAAAGTGATAAAAGCGATAAGAAATTTAATTAAATCAATATATTTAAAAAATAATACCTAAATAGCTCCTTGTACAATATTTTGTTATGATCTAGCAACTACGACTAAAAAATACACTTAACATTTGCCAAATGGGTTACGAGAATTCACAGACCAATCACAGCGATCGTTGGGTTTCGTGGGAGGAGTCTATCAAAACATGGCGAACTCGTTTTAACATATATTTGTCCTTCAGATTGACTTTGTCTTCTTCTGAATTTTTGTCAAAGACATTTTGTATGTAAAATGTTCCGTTCTATACGACGGTCATGTTCATTTTTGAATTTGAAACTTAGTTTCTTTGCAATCGAACTTTTTATTTCTTATTTGGCCTAGCCTTTGACAGTCTTGCCTATTTTCTGTCGTATGAATTTTGAAATATGAATATGAATTTTGGGTGATCGTTTTGTTATTTGTGTGATATTATAATTTTGATGGATTGGTTGATTAATTTAGAAATATTTTGATGCAGGAAAGATATAGATACAAGGTCGGGAAGTAATTTTAATTGTTAAATATGTTGTCGAAAGTCGTGTTTTTGGAGATATCTGCTCATTCGGTGTTTACGAATATGGCCGATAGATGTCGTTAGTGTTGATTGTAAATGAATGAAATTCCTTCGAAGGTTTTTCTGTCTCTCTCGCACTCACGAGTGTTTAATTTTAAATGACGTAATTTCTTATTTGGTTGATTTACTATTATTTGAAATTAATATTTTGAATTGTTACATGTCCTCCCTCAGTGTTTTTTATAAGTATTAATTGTAATTGTGCTTTAGTTTTTGAAACTTTTTAACTTAATCGGTAATAACCTTTTTGACCGGTAAATATTTACTTTTCCAGAGGCCGCCTTATGGTAAGTATAAATGTTTTCAGTTTTTGTCTTTAAAACTAATGTTGTATAAAAATTAACATTTTATATTTACTTACACACTACATTTACTTTTCGCACAACATTATTGTAATTTACGTTAGGATCAGTTTAAATAACCTCAATATGACCCAGTTACATTTCATCCGACGCTCAATTAGTTGTCAATATTGTTATCACTAATTTCATAATCCAATGCTGTATTCGCGCAACACTAGAAACAACTCTCTAAGATAAAGTTATAATAGTTTATAATTTGATGCCATTGCAGCAACTTAGCCTTATGTTATGTTCTCAGATATAAATGAATGCTTGGAAAGTGCTGGTATCTGTGAAGGTGGAGCTTGTGTCAACACGGACGGTGGTTTTATTTGCGAGTGCCCTGAAGGTTTCGTCCACAGCACCAACGGAATGAAGTGTGTTGATATGAGGAAAGATGTTTGCTATGATCTGTATTATCAAAGTAAGTCAGTTGGTTGACTATTTATTCAAATTAAGTTCTATATTTTTGCAACCATTTCAAGCTGGGAATCTAAGTTTTGTATGTGTACTAACACGAGCCACTAATATTGCTTGAACTTGTAAATGAAATTTCTACTTATAATGTCACAATAATAACCTCACTTTTTATATATATCAAAACCTTCGGTTACAAATTAAAGAATTTATAGTTTAATACCAAAAGATGTAAGTTTTCCAAGTCATGAAATCTAACAAAATGCGTCTGAATTCTGTATTTCAAACAGCTAAAAACATAAAGTTTGTTTTATAAATTTAAATTGTTTTGGCTCCATTGCTTAAAGGAAACTGTGTGTCATAATGTACGCTGTAAATTGTCTTTGCCATCATCCTTCGCTAAGTACTCAAATTCCAACTCAACACAACTCTAGTACTTAGACAACTAAATACTTCAGAAAAACCTAAACTGCATCTTAACACGTTTGCTACCGAGCATCACATATATGCGTTGCACGGTACATCTCCATTCTATCGTGACACTAGTAAACAATATACATCGGCTGGGACAAACAGTTGTGATTTTCGCCACAGACCATGAGCTAATAAACTTTCTAATAACCTAAAACATATGTCAAGCAATACCTATTTTTTTTTTTACTGTTTTCATCATTTTTGACGTTGTTGCATTCAAAGGCAGAAATACAGCATTCCCAGGAATTGTTACTTGAGAAAGGGGGTAATTTTCGTGATAACTTCACTTCTTCATATTCCCATGTAAATAATTCGACCACGCAGCTGAACCGCTGACTTGAGTTGAGCAAATTTCCAAAATTAAGTTTATAGGCCTATGTTTTAGAGTTTCAACCAACAAATGAGCTCTGCAATTTATCAGAGAGATGTTTTAGAGCCTGTGTTGAGCTCTGCAAAAGTTGGTTTGTAAGTTGCAATTTATCAGAGAGATGTTTTAGAGCCTGTTTGTTGAGCTCTGCACAGTGTTGAAGTGCAGCCTGTTCTTGATGCGCTTTCCTAGATGAGGAGATATAAAACTCATGTTCTTGTTATTGGTGGGATCAGGTGGACTGTTTGTGCAGTTATGTCTTATTTATACCCCGTGTTGCCAGATTTCTGTTAAGTTGCTTGACGTTGCAAACAGGTGAACTGCGATCTGTTTTTGTAATTTTTGAACCAATTGCTAGACGAGAAACTCCAAAAACATAAACAATCGCCGTTATGGCGGTATGGTCGGACTAAGCGAGGAGTCGGTTTACCCGAGGTCGGACTAGCGGGGTTCTACTGTACCAACTAGTTCTGTGTATACCATGGGAGTAGACCACAACCTGATGAATAGTTTAACCTTTTAAGTTTTGAATCTGAATTACTGTTAGCTAGGGTTTACTCATGGATTGAAGAGAATGAAAAATTTATTCTCTCTACAATGTGCTGGGGTGATCAGTTCAATCTGCATCTGGTCCGTAGTGCCTAGAAACCCTGAAAACATGAAAATATAATAATTACTTAAATCTATTTGAAGGTTCTTAATTTCTTTAAAGTTTATTTTAACCGATTGTTTATTTTGCAGACAGATGTTCAGATCCAAGAAGAGACTCCATCACAGTGAAGGAATGTTGCTGTTCTATGGGAGCAGCTTGGGGAAAGTACTGTGAGAGATGTCCTAGAGAAGGTTCAGGTAAATAATACAACATTAGTACTCCTATTGTGATGGTCACAATTAATTAAAATATTAATATGATATAATAATGTAGAAAATCTCAACTATTCTCTTTTAATTAGTTCGCTTGTAATAAAAGTAAACATTTTTGTAAATGCTTTAAAACATTTTCCAGCCAAACTTTAATTCTTATAGTAATATTTTGCTTATAAATACAGAGGCTCTTCTAGTTGAGGTTCATGCTATTAAAGTTATGTTGACTAAAAGTCGTACTATCGAGGCCACTGTTTTTTCTCAAACCCCTCTATAACAAGTGCATTTTTAATCAACCCTCACTAGCACGTTTTGTTGTAAAAAGTACATTTTATTATTATTGGACAGTAACAAAGTATGTACTATAATGTAACTGGTTAGTAAATAATTCGACCACGCAGCTGAACCGCTGATATGAGTTGAGCAAATTTCCAACTTTAAGTTTATAGGCCTACATATATTCAATACACAAAGCATTGCATGCTTTGCCCGCCAACCCCCGTATTGTTAGTATCTTCAATATAAAATGCATTGTGTGCTTCGCACGACAACTCCACAGTAAAATCCACCACGTGGCTTTGGACAGGGTACTTTTATGATATTTTACGTTTTGATCGATTTTGGGGAAACGAAGCGAGCTATAAGGTCGCGTAAAAAATCAAAATAACATCCTAAAAAATAAAAATAAAATATTTTCCTGTAAATATTTCTAGAAAAATCTCTAAAATAAATCATTCTCGTAGGAAAAATCTCAAAAAATAGTTACTTCTGGTCAAAAAATGTGCTTCCGGTTGTTGGATTTTTTTTGGCTAAAGAACTCGTCCGAGCGATGTAAACAACTAACATGTGTACCAAATTTGAACCAAATCGGACTTAAAATGCGGACTAGAGTGCGAACACATGTATACATATATATTATATATGATTTTTAATGACACCCCAAAACGTGTTCTAGGGACCATGATCGGTGCTTATTTGCTACTCCCGACCTTTTGTCCTACCATAAGGGCCACTGCAATAGCTCATTTTTCCTATGGAAATTCGCTAATTATAACAAGTGATCCAGAAAGTACGATTCATAGTGAATAAAAATAAAATCCGGTTTTTTAAAATGTATTGAGAAAAATACAACTGAGAAATAAATTGTATTCTTGACAATGAGGTTGAGGCGGTAGAGTACAACCCCTAGTGTGTGTTATTCATTGTTTGAACTAGGGAACAGTTATGTATTTACTTACTCATGGGTCATCACTGTCATTGTTGACAACGTTATTTGTTTACATACATTGACCATTTTCTTTACCATCAGCATGCCATGTGTATTGTAGTAAATTAACTTATACCATAAACATACTTGCTAATCATTCATTGGTAGCTTTGTTGGTGAGTTACTAACTCTACATATAAAAGTTAGTAGGATAGATTAATTATCTATAAAATACTCCTTGTACATATCTTATTTAATACAAAGGTGAGAAACTCACAAATTTATTTTTCTCTATAAGCGAAACATAAATAAATATCGCTGCATCTGAAAGTACAGTGCAGCCAAAGACATTAAAGTGAATTCTGCTGTAGTTTGTAACTAAATCCATGAAAAGTTGGAAATGTTATCAAATGTAAGGTTTTTTATTGATACAAATTTAATCTGTATTAAACATAGATGTAGGTTTTTGATGTCAAAGTAATATGTTTCATTTCACTATTAATTTTCAGAAGAGTTTCTGAAACTATGCCCACAAGGTCCAGGGCGTGGCGATAAGGGAGAAGATCTTAATGAATGTTTGTTCATGGGCAATGCTTGTGACGGAGGCGACTGTATCAACACTGACGGGTCGTTCCGCTGTGACTGTCCGGCTGGATATGTTCTTGATAATACCGGCAAACGATGCATCGGTAAGTAACTCAAAGTACCATCTAAGTGCATATATTACTCGCTCAAAAACTGATTGATTAACAGCAAAAACTGTGTTTTACAGACGACAACGAATGTGTCATGGGTAACAACATCTGCGGCAATGGCACTTGCTCTAATCTGATTGGAGGATTTGAGTGTTCTTGTAGCGAAGGTTTTGCTCCAGGTCCGATGCAAGTAAGTGTACATTCTGCTTATTATTTCTTGAAGTTTGCTACAATATGAGACCAATTTAAAACTCTCACTTTTTTATTACTAACTTGACAATAAAATTAAGGGGTTTCTTTTCAAAAACTATGTTTATACTGCAAAAACAAAAATCCAGTGTTTTATTATAAGAAATGAAGGAAGGCCCTTGCATACAACCCCCCGTGCTTGCTCCGCTCATACATACAGTATTTTATTATACAGATTATTATTAGTTATTATTTATAATATTTTTGTTAAAATTTAGTTACCATTTCTGTTGAAACTATTTTCAAATGTTTCACTCTGGCCTGAGCCTGAGCAAATGTTTCATAAAATATTATACAGTAGAGCGACAAAATTTCGAACTAATTGAGACCGAGGGGGGTTCGGATTATCACTTTGTTCCAATTTTTGAAAACAACCAAGAAAATGCCATTTAGGCTAAAATATATGCCCTTTAATCGATCAAAGTGGTTAAACAGTACAAGCAGTAATGTAATTACAATACAGTATGTAAGACTACTTACATATTATGATTTAGAAGAACCTGCACGTACACAGTAGTGCCAACATGATTACACTTGTAACTCTCAATTACAGTAGAGTACATAATTAAAAGTTCACTTGTACATGATAGTTAACACAAACGAAAAATAAAAAAAGTACTGCATAGTATACTACTGTATGTACGACACAGTGATATAATGATTACACAAAGAGAAATGAATGAACTTTCTGTATGTTTACTGCTAGCGCTAAAGCAGTGAAAATACTGACAGCCAGTCTGTTGTGAGGGTGTGTGAGAGCAGGTATTAAGAAGTGTTTAAACAGAGATAATAACATATATAAATGGTTATAAATACCTTGTTCGTCAAACAATCCTTATTCATTTATATATAAATATAACAATCCAATAGGCTTCAATGAATTCTAGAGATAATAACGTCACACTGCGATGAAGATTTTTGTGAAATTTTTAACAACGCAATAATTAGAATTTGCGAAAACGAAATTTTTGCTGACGCTGACTCAGAACTCATTAAAGTTGGATCATTGGAAATTAATTTAGATGCCAAGAAGCTCTTTCTAATAATACCATAATTATTCAAATTGCCCCAGTAGAACTAAATGTTCAAGCACGTAATTTTTCAATAGTGAATATGTAAAAGTCATCATATTGCGAGAGCTGTTTGTCCTGTTTCCTACGGACTTAAATGAGTGAGTCTGTGAGTGTATTCGGCTTCTATGTATATAAATAAGATGTTTTAGATAACTTAAATGTTATTACTAAGGAATAAAATAAACTACAGCGTGTCAGTGTCTCATTGAAATGAATTTTATGACTCGGATCTGAAGATGATGGTTTTTGAACAATGATGCAACCTAATTCATTGAATCCTATTAACCTATAAGCTTACATTATACTAAACTTTGTTTGATGTTAGATCTGTGAAGACGTGAACGAATGTTTGGAACTCAGTAACCAATGTGCTTTCCGCTGTCACAATGTACCAGGATCTTTCCGTTGCATCTGCCCTTATGGTTATAGTTTAGCTCCTGATGGTAGACATTGTCAAGGTAAGTGATGTGCGTACACTATATTATACTGCAACTTGTGTCCTTTTACTCCCATCCTCACAGGCATAAACATTTTGATAGTAAAACACTTACGTATGCAATTTAGAAACCAAAACCACTCCTAAAATACAGTAGAACCTCGATAGCAAGACTCCCAAGGGGATTTGGGAAACAGTCTTATTATCGAGAAACTCTTCTATTTGAGGTTCGTGCTATCAAGGTTATGTTGACTAAAAGTCTTACTGTCAATGTCAGTTTTTTGTGAAACCCCTCTATAGCAAGTGTATTTTGAATCAACCCTCACTAGCACGTTTTGTTTTAAAAAGTACATTTTATTATTATTTTACAGTAATAAAGTATGTACTGTAATGTAACTGGTTAGTAAATAAAACTGCACATTAAAATTATGTACAGTACATAAAAAAATCAATGTGTTATACATAGTGCTGTACACTTAATTGAATAAACGAAAAATGAACATTAAATTACTGAAATAGAAAAACTGATAAAAACACAAATTTATTTAACTAAACACCAGCAATATCAAAAGTTTAAATGTG
The DNA here is from genome assembly GCA_018207615.1 of Philaenus spumarius. Taxonomy (NCBI): domain Eukaryota; kingdom Metazoa; phylum Arthropoda; class Insecta; order Hemiptera; family Aphrophoridae; genus Philaenus; species Philaenus spumarius. The sequence goes on along the minus strand of JAGFPH010000285.1, from coordinate 468,097 downwards.
TTTTTCTCAAAACTCCTTTTTCCGATAACAAACATTCAAACTATCACAACTAAGTCAAATTTTCATATATTTTGAAAGTTTTTACACCAAATTGTTAGGAATTTAATTCCTTATATTTTGCATAAATATCTCAATTTTGAAATGTTGAGACATGTGGTCCTTTTTAGTTTTCCGCATCAGTATAATATTACCTGATTTTAAATTGGAGCCCCAGTATTTTGCCCCTAAAGGGTAGCTGCAGTGGCGTAACTACATTGATGGCGCCCCCCTCCCCCGCAGGTAAAAGAATGGTGCCCCATCAAAAAAAAAAAAAACCAAGTCGCAACGTGTCGGTTTTAGATGACCCCTCTCCATCCGTAAACAATCCCACCCCATGGTCTTATACCTGGTAGTAATTTGACATTATTTTTACTCTAAATTGAAATGAAAGTAAATTAATTTAAGTACAGTATAGGACATTCTTTACGTAACCAAACTATCTGTTGGCAGCATTGTAATTTAATAAAATATGCCAATGCTATAAAGTATCATACTCAAAAGAACATGCAGGGTTTAAGTTTAAACTAATTTATCATCTTTAAACGGGAAAGAAACACTGCAACTTTAATCATCAAACATCAAGGTTTATTATTTACAAAAATCTTGCAAGTTGTTATAATTACATTTATTTAAAACCTCTTCTTTTTCTTCATGTGAAAATATTTGTCGGTTAACAAGTAGGCTTAATATTCGATTGCACGAAGGCGGGCTGATACTTTGAAGGTGGTGATTATACTTGTCTGTGTCTGTCACGTTGATATGTTGGTACACACTACCACAGATAAAAGAACTATTAGTTGTTCTTTTATCTGTGACACTACGCACACATCATTAAGGCTAGGCGCATATTGGAACGCGATTGACGCATGTTTGATAACATGACGCGAGCTGCATTACATGATTGCGCCACACTCGTCACGTTTGTGAACGCATATTGCAACACAGTTGCTTCCAACTCTCGCCCAGTAGACACGTGTATTTTATTTTATTTTATTTTTTATAATGTTTAAAATTAATGATTCACGGATAAAACTTTGTTTAGTAGATCTAATCTAATTGAAAATGATTTCAGAATTACCAGAATTAATTGCTGTTTTTACTAACTACTTCCGGATGAACCCAAACTCACAAAAGTGCACGGGATGATAACATATTATGTTCTTTCTATGTACATACCTTAAACATTTTCACTTGTTAGTTTATGACTTTAATGAGACATATTGTTTTTTAATTTTTACTGGGTTAATGTCAAACGCCAAATATTTTATTAAAAATTATTTCATATTAAAATGTAGAGAACATATAAAACACAGTTTTAATTCATTAACAAAACATATTTAATAAACAATTCAGTGGTCATATATATTTATTAAAAATTATTTTATGATAATATTTTATTTAAAAAATTACATTTTTAAATGTTTATTGGAAATTCAGCTTTATTTTTCACATAAATTGAATTTTATTTTTTCAACTAATTAGGCCTCTATCAGCTTTCCTTGACCAACGTCTGAACAATGTCATAATGGAAATGCACAACTGGACACCAAAACCTTTTAGCGACAGTAGAGTACTGAACTCGTGAGACGTGTGACTCGTGGGGCGAGAAACTGTGTTTCTGCCACTGTGCCACATGTCTGTCGCACATGTGTGTCACGTCGCGTGACAAGCGTCAAACACGTTCCAATATGCGCCTAGCCTTACACCTGGTGGTTTTATACATTTACATCAATAAAATACATTTTGCCACGCGCAAACATCCCTCTGCTTTACTTTATTCAATAAATACAACCTTTTGTTGTTAACTTTAAAACTTTCCCTCATCAAATAACACCCAAGTGTTTTCAGGCCTTATTTGATGTTGTTCCCTAGTACTACCCCGTTAGAACAATTTGAGAGGTTTGGCGAGGGCAAGAAAAAGAAAACCTTTTGTTTCCAATTCTTAAGTTTTTTAAATTTAAATTAATTAGACCTTTTCTGTCTTCTGTGTAGTACACTAGCTCAATTCTAGACTCTTTTTCAGGATCGTTCCCTTTGGAGTTAAATTTGTAGTGATCCGTGAATAACTCACCTGCTGACTTAATTACACTAGAGCACTGAATGGTTTTAGGATTATCTTGATTGGATTCGTAAATTATATATTCAAAATTTTCTATTGAAAACACAAAACGATTTATTGATTCAACATAAATGCATTAACTTTGAAACAACAAATTATTATTTTCAAAAACACAATGAAATTTATTAATATTTAACTTATAATTACGTATATTGAAAAGTAGCAAAGTGATGAATTAATTAATTAATTAAAATTTGTATATTAATGATTCTATTATTTACATACGACGATTTGCCATTGTGAGTAATGAAATTTACTAAACGAGTTCACTTTATTCAATTTCCCCAGAATCTACTTGAATTTATTTATTTAATTTTATTTTATTTATTTATTATTTTGCAAAAAAGGGATTTATTTAAAATTATAAGTAACAATGATTGTTTGCCACTTACAGAACACAAGAAGTTCGACGCGTAATTCTTTCTGTTGGTTTCCAGCAATTTAAAGTTGTTCTCCTTGGTCCCCAGAATGGTTTCTTTGGTTTACAGTTGTCTTCTCCTGGACTTAATTAGAGTTGTCCTCTCCTGGTTTATTGTAGTATCTTTTGGCAAGATAGGCCGTTTATATGGATATTCTTCTCCCGAAATTATCACGACCCGACTTAGCTTTAGGCCGGAGCTAGTACGTAACGCACACCGTAACTGATCACCCTTCGACTTTATCTAAGTACTCTCGGAGCTCGGTCAGATGTTTACTCGTTGGCGCTTCGTGCTAAACTAAAGTTAGAGGGGATGCAAGCTGCTTTCCTCGACTTGTTACTTGTCAAACGAGCATCTTCCTCTAGGTGACAAGAAATTCTGATTTCTTGTTTTAGAAATATATTTTTTGGTTTTAATATATTCCCTGATTTATTTGATGAATTTTAGTGCCTTTATTTCCTGTCGATTAGGCCTAATTTAATTATTATCTTCATTTATTGAATTACAGTATGTGCTCTGTTTTGTTTTACGTAGTACCTCCGATGACGTAACTTCCTTCTCGGTGCTTTGGTCTTCAGTTCATGTCAGTGCCTGTCGATTTGCAATTTTGGCTTTGATTTCATCCAAACTCTATAACTTCTTTTTGCGTAGTCGGATTTTGATTTTATTGACTTCTATGGATTGGTTGACGTTTTCTGGTTTCTCTGGAATTCGAATGGCGTTTCTATTCCTCTTCATTCTTGACTTATGGACTTCGATAGTTTTGTTTAAATTTTGAAATTTATTTCCCGTAAATTTGAAATTTTCCATTTTTTCTTGCTTGTATCTTCTTCGGTTTGTCTTGAAACGCGCTGATCTGGTGTTGGATTTTTAATAGCTTGTTTGGTTGTTTAGTTATTCAGCTTTTTGTTTCTCTAATTGCCTTCGTATGGTTTTTGGCGTTTCATTCCCCCCCTTTAAAGCTCTTTTCATATCTCACATGGCATTACAATTTATTACACATATATATACCCTATTTTATCAATATTTCCCTTTTATTATTCTCCCTTGTATTTATTTTGAATTAATAAAGTTTTTTATTAATTTATTTTATTTTTACAAAACTACTTATTTATTTATTTTGAACTTTGGCTTGATTATGTCCTATTATTGACTCTATTAAATGCTATTTTTTATGATTTAATTACATTTGAACTTTATGAGTTACTGGCCCTTTTATGCCCAAGAATGACTTTACACTTTATTTTTTTGCTATTCAACTTTATAACTTTATATTTTTTATTACTTTATTTTCTTAACCCCTTTTAACTCTACAAATGACTCTATTTTGTTTTTGGATTTTGTTCAAATTCTGCAAATTCAAATTGTTTACGCTTACATTTTTGTCTATAACTTTTTAACAAATTATCATAACAAAATTATTTTTACTACTCCTTGCTTATTTAACTCTCCTTTCAACATAAATCTAATAATAACAACTTTTTTTAATAATATTACAAACCCCTATCTTTCAATGTCATCTCATTTCAACCAAATTTAGACAAGACTGGACAAGTCTATTCCTGTCCGTTCCTGCAAGGTTTTGGCTCGATTTTGTCGCTAAAGCATACGTCATCGTCTGTACGCATTCAACTAACACAATTCTAGTTAATTCTTCAAAATTATTAATAAAGACTATTTTCACATTGGAAACTACTTTTTTATCTTAATTTTGGGCTTTTTAGACACCCTTTGGCTTTGATCTTTTGTTATAATGACTTTGAATTTATTTTAATTAATGTAATTAATTAACCCCAATTGAATCGGTCGATTGGCCGTTTCAATTTGTACGATGGGGGAGCAAATAGCAAATATTTTGCTTATTAATTACTAAAGTTTAGCAAGCTAACTTTAGTTGTTAACTGCTAGCAAACAGATTGCGCAACCATAATGATTACGGTTTCAGACTTATGATCCGTGGTTATAAGTTATTTTTTATGGAACAGTTTTATATCTTAATAAAATAGTGTTTATTGTAAAATTTATTTTGATGATAATGTGTTTCCTACATTTTATTTTTTGAATTGAATTCCTGTATATATTTTGTATGTGCCCCTTGACCTGCCACGCTCCCCCTCAGCACGGGGGTTGCAGGGGTGTTATTTACGCCACTGGATAGCTGTATATAAAGGTACAAAGTTTACTACAGTACACAATTAAAATATACAACAAACATATTTTACTGTTTAAAATTACAGTATAGTACATCTTTTAGCTGAGATCTCTTTTAATAAATGAGTAGGATTTGTGCTGAGTAAACTAAAAGAAATACATTAGCTTTATCTGTTACACTGCTCTTCCTCGTACCACAGGGGTGTATTATTAGTCATTAACATTAAAGTTTTCTTACAGATGTGGACGAATGCGTGACTCCTGCAAACAACTGTAAATATCAATGTAAGAACCTGATTGGATCGTTCATGTGCGTGTGTCCAGAAGGCTATACACAAGTTGGTATGACTGACGAATGTAAAGATGTCAACGAATGTATAACACACCCTAACGCCTGTACTCATGGTCGTTGTGTTAATGTCCAAGGCAGCTTCAGGTGTGACTGCAATCAAGGGTTTAAGCCTAGTTATGATGGGAAACAATGCATAGGTAAGTGTTTGGGGTTTAACTGTAGTCTTAATGTAAACATTATCCGACATATGTATAGTTATAGCTTTAAACTCACAACTGAGCAATTATCTTTAGTTTCTTTCAGAAATGTATCTCGTAAAAATAGTTTAGATTAAAATAGTTACATTTTGGAAAGGTTCCTGGATCACTGAACCTATTATAGATTAATAAATTACCCCTTATATGTCCGTCAACAAATGTGTTGGAAAACACACTTCATCAAGTGTTAAAAGTATCACTCGCGAGTGTTCATCAGAACATTAAACAATTGTTACAACATCTAAGAAACACAACACAAACACATGTAAACGTTGAATATATTTTGTTAATACTAAATATTTCATTAATAACATACATACAATGCAATTCCTGCAAATTCGAGTTAACAAATTTAATTTCACTCATTTTAAATTCATAACTTAACTGCTTCACCTACATGTCAAATACAGAATAGAACCTCTTACAGAACTGAGAACTGCTGCTTTTTTTTTAAGTTTCCTGATTAATGCGGTCAGCCAGATTGTTAAAAAATATTCCAGCATCGTATAAAGAATTCTTTGTAAGATTTGCTAGAGTCACATGAGTTTCATTTCTTGCCCTTATAATCACTGATTTGTCCATTTTGCTGAGAAAGAAAATTGTCAATTAATAAAGCAGTTTCCAGCAAATAAATTCGAAGGGCTGTAAGTATTTTATTAACTATATTTATACGAAGCAGTACTTTCAAATTTTAAAAATCCTTATTTCTTTTTTCTGGAGTTAAAAAACTGTGTTAGAAGCAGTTGATTGTCCTCCCTAAACAGCTATCAACTCCTATAAAAGCGAGTGTATGTACAAGCGTACGTGGAGTAACATTTGAAGAAGAAATAAATATTCGTTTAACTTAATAATATAACAGCTGATTTCACCCATCACCTGTAATACGCAAACAAAACCTAGCGTAGATTATACTTTGGTGTTGTGATGTATATTATGTTATATGTATACTAATTATGATTGGCTAAGTAATACCAAAGGTCATCTGGCAGACCGGCAAATGTAGGAACTACGGAAAATAAAGACATTACATGTTTAACACTGATGGAGTCAGGTTGCTTATTGTAACGAACCTAATGTACCACAAAGCTAAAGTGTTGACGGCATAAAAGAGATGCTCGAGATATTACAGGTGTTATGTTTACAACTTCAGTCAATAATATAGCCTATAATATTAATAACTTCCAAATAATTTGATCTATCAATACGAAATAAAAGGCAATTAAAGATAATATGTTTATCTTTCTTTAAATATATATAATAATATACATAAACACAAAATCTTAACAAATATTCCTACAGTTTTATAGTCCTTATAATTGTACACATTTATTGAGTTAAAAATCCCCGTCTGCATAGTTAGGTAGGCATAGATAAAGTGTGTTGTTTAAATAGTATTTTGTATAAATTATGTATTTCTGATGTGTATCTAATTAATCCGCCTGTGATTTTTCACGGGGATTTACTAGTTCCATATATAAGATATGGATATAAATGTGTATAGTAAACCATATACACGTATTTCTTGTACAAATTTTACTCAATCTTCTCAACATAAAAAGACTAAGGTTTAGCTTTCTACAAACATGGTACGACAGCCAGGTCTGAACTCAAGGTTTTTAAGAAACTTAAATATTATATAGCTCATGATGAACTAACTCACTCCTTTTCTTATTGGCCACCTGTCTCCATTGTTTAATGTATACTAGGAATTTAATAAACTGAAGAAGTTGGATTGACTTGTTTGCTAAGGGTTCCGTTATATTATCAACACATTATCCACAAAGTCAAACACAGTATTACAGTACAGACATATTTTTAATAACTTTTTCACAAAAGTTTGGGTTTCCTATATTTTTCTTGTTAAGAATATGACTACAGTAAAACCCCGGTTAACCGAACTAAAGGGGGGGGGAAGCCGTTTTTAACAAATTTTTCTGTTAAGCATTGAACTTCTAACTGTACAGTTTTGAAGGTCAAATGAATCCAAAAATCTCTTTTTGTAGGCTACACTTATGTTCTTTAAAAACAAAAATATGGTTTTCCAAAATTTTAGTTACAGTACTTTCAAAACTAAAGGGGAGGTATAAACCAAATTTGTTTGATCCATTTCATTGATA
>JAGFPH010000285.1:402580-456215 GCA_018207615.1 Philaenus spumarius | reverse complement strand
TATTCAATTAGACTCAGCAAAACTCACCGGGATTTAGGTTGTTTAAACCGAAAATGCAATTTTTCTCCAAAATTATTAGTTTTTGAGGTATCAATTATTTTAGGTCTGAAAAAGCACAAAAAATGAAAAAAATTGTTTCATGGTTGAAAAATTAAACTAGTAAGCCCCCGTGAAAAATCACAGGCAGATTAATTAGGTGCACATCAGAAATACATCATTTAAAAAAATACTGTTTAAAAATAACAAACCTAACTATGCTGAGTGGATTTTTAACTCGGTAAATGCGTACAATTACAGAAGAGTCTTGCTAACCCGAAAATCCGCCTATTCCGAACAGAGTTCAGAAAAAATACCGATATTTTAAACTTAAAAAAACAGGAGAAATCAATAAGAAGTTTGTGAAAAAACGTACATTTATTGTTATATAAAATAGTTAAATAGAGACATACATAGAGCCTAATCTTGATGAAAACGCCTGAAATGAAATAGGAATGAAAGCTGGTTACTTAAAGTATATGTCGGCTGCATTTATACAATTTGTAGAATAATTTTTAATCACTGCTAAACACAAAGCATTACTAATTTACACACACGTTTAAGAAGTCATGTCAGTGACTTTTTTCTGTCAAAGAGTACTGAATCGACTTGAGGATGCAAAGTTCCGCCATCGCCGCATAAACATAACATCATTTGGTGTTGATGAAGCGTGTTGTTTGACGTAGCGTAGTGCGAGGTCAAGAGCATTTGCCGCATCTGTGTGTGATATGATTTCAGTTTGAGCATTGACCTATTCCTCGCTTTCCTCCAAGTCGGTCTGTTTGCATCGATAAATTTGTAATAAGCGCACACAGTTTATCAAACTACCCTAGAGTAAACACTGTACCTCATACGACTAGACTATTGCTCAGTGCAGTGATTCATAAATATGTTTGAAACGCGGGAGAAAGAGGGGTAGGTAATGTCTCGGCGCTATGAGTCATCGAAGGAAATGCATTTCTTTTCCGACTTTCACTGAACCTGTTCACAAGCCGATCACGCCGATCTGCCACTAGCAGATGTCCCTGCACATTATTTACCCATTAACATGTCAATTCGTTGATATTATTTATGAAATCCGCATATTCCGAATTCCCGCTAATCCGAACGGTGTTCGGTCCCAATTAGTTCAGGTTAGCGGGACTCTACTGTATAAGGATTATTTTTAGATATAATTTTATAAAACTAGGCCTGTTTGTTAAAAAAAAATATTTATATACCGGGTGTCCCACGAAGAGGTCCCTATTTTTGAATTAATATATTAGATGCACCGAACACTCTACAAACCTGAAACTCAACAGTCCTAACATGCACATATGTAAAAGAAATACACCTGAGTATAAGTTAATTCTGACACATTAGGACAAAATGGCGGGATATTAAAGAAATAGTACCTTTTCGTTAAAATAGTTTTATTTGCTTAAGTGTTACAACATAATTATTGAATTTTAACGATGTTACTAAGCACTAAACAACGTTAGGGAATTAAAGATGTAAGTAACTCATAAATAAATTAAATCTATTTGATCCATAAACCTTATTCAAACTGATGTCCATCGATCGCAATGCACTGATGACAACGAAATAGAAAACAGTCATACGCTTTGCTGAACAACTCTCGAGGTATCAACAACAGTTCCTCTTCGATCAACCTCATTAGTTCATCGTCTGTCACAATGTTATGAAAATAAACCTTCTCCTTCAAAAAGCCCCACAGAAAAAAGTCACAAACAGTCAAGTCTGGAGACCTTGGGGGCCAGTCCATGAAGCATTCCATAAAAGCAGCACGTATGATTTCTTCATTTTCTATGTTGGAGGATCTATGGTATTTTTTTTGTATTGACCCCGTTTCTAGTAGAATAGTCTTCCACTTACGAATAGATTTCTTTGACGGTGGAACTACACCTTTCCCTAAAATCCCTTATTGCTTCATAATCATTTTCAAAGGCAATAGCCCATGAACAACATTTCACTTTTTGCTTAGTTGAAAACGGCACATAAGATACTTTACAATGCAACTTAATAACAAATGCCAATGTTTATTACCAAATATGATCATTGTTGTGGGTACACGCAGTCAGCTGATAGATTTAAAATAGTCTAAACAGCTGTAGCTGTTCCTATTCTAAATAAAAGTAGGTTTACCCTTAAAATACAATTGCTGATTTTGTTGTTTTTTTGTTTTTCCGCCATTTTGTTTGGATCAGTCAGAATTAACTGATACTCAGGGGTATTTCTTTTACATATGTGTTAGTCACGACTGTAGAATTTCAAGTCTGTAGCGCGCTCTATACGTCTGTCATATCAATTTAAAAATAGGAGTTAGAGGAGTCATATCGCGTTAGAGGAGTTCGAAATTTACAAAGGTTTAAAAACTGAACCCAATAACATATTGAATGATCAGCTGTCATTTAAGTCAAACCTATTGTACGATACGCTAATCGCAAGACAAGGGAGGGGGACACGGTCCAATAATCGTTGCATAACCTAACTTCAATCAGTACCATCTTAAACAACTGATGCGGTGTGCACACCAATGTTCGTATTAAAAAGTGCGTGTTTTGACTTTAACGATCTCCACACGGAGTGAAATATATGTGTGTTTTTGTGTTCTTGTGTATGTGATATGTTTATAAAAACCTGATGATGGGTATTTCATGCCCGAAATTGCAATTGTTTTAGTAAGAGAGAAAACAAAAAGGATCAACAGACGTGAGTACTCACATGCAATATAATATAATTATATAATTGATCCGTGAATTTAAAAATATTATCTTTTAATTGTTTTACTTTCTCACTATACTATAGTATAGAGAAAGTATAGTGATCGCAAAAAAAATCGATTTTGAGATTTTTGTGGAAATATCCGTTTTGGGACCCCCTGAGTCCAAAAAAGTGGTTTTTACAAAATTTATGTCTGTATGTATGTCAGTATGTATACAAAGCTAGAGCAAAAACTATTCGATCGATTTCAAACAAATTTGCACCAGACATGTCAAGTAGGCCTGTATAGATGCACAAAAAACGGTTTTGAAAAATTTTGAAAAAACAACCCCCTTTTTCGCAAAAAAAACCCAAAAAACAGTTATTATTTGTTTACAAGAAACCGCTCTAACGATTTTGATAAAATTTGGCTTATTTTTAGCCTTTCATGTATGCTACCATATGCAAAAAAACCGCATCTTTCTAAAAATTATGGTTTAGCTAGTAATAATAATAATAATAATAACTGATTTTTGGGGGTTTTTTGGCGAAATGGAGAAAACTATTCGATTGATTTCAAACAAATTTGCACCAGACATGTCAAGTAGGCTTGTGTAGATGCACGAAAAACTGTATTAAAAATTTTTAAAAAAAAACCCTTTTTTGCAAAAAAAAAAAACCCAAAAAAACAGTTATCATTTAACTATTCGATCGATTTCAAAAAAAGTTTGCACCACTCATGTCAAGTAGGCCTGTATAGATGCACGAAAAATTGGTTTGAAAATTTTTAAAAAACAACCCCCTTTTTCGCAAAAAAAAACCCTAAAAAAACAGTTATTATTTTTTTACAAAAAACCGCTCTAACGATTTTGATCAAATTTGGCTTGTTTGTAGCCCTTAATATATACTACGATATGCACAAAACCGTATCTTTCTAAAAATTCTTGTTTAGCTAAGAATAATAATAATAACTGATTTTTGGGGGTTTTTTGGCCAAAAAGGGGGTTGTTTTTCAAACATTTTCCAAACTTTTTTCGTGCATCCATACAGTAGGCCTATATAGATGCACGAAAAAAGGTTTTGATAAATTTTGAAAAACAACCTCCTTTTTGGCCAAAAAACCCCAAAAAATCAGTTATTATTTTTTTATAAAAAAACGGCTCTAACGATTTTAATCAAAATTGGCTTATTTGTAGCCCTTAATGTATCCTACCATATGCACAAAACCGTATCTTTCAAAAAATTCTTGTTTAGCTAATAATAATAATAATAACTGATTTTTGGGGGTTTTTGGCCAAAAAGGGGGTTGTTTTTCAAAAATTTTCAAAACCGTTCTACGTGCATCTATACTGGTCTAATAGACGTGTTTTGTGCAAATTTGTTTGAAATCGAACAAATAGTTTTCTCTCTAGCTAATAATAATAATATTTAGTTAATCTCCTACTTTAATATCACCTCTCCTACCCCACCTACAATTATGAAGTCACAGTGAATCTGTTTAGTAATTTTAATATGGTTGTGAGAAAGTATGTGCCAGTTCCTGGTACCGTTTATTTCATTTCATATTGATGTAGCAAATGATTTAGAAGTTATAAATATTATAATGAAGAAATTAATAATCAATTATGTTTATATGTTATACAAAGATGTACGAATGTTTCTGAAGCTAAACAAATGGGTATGTCTTCTTTAAATTTGTATAAATAAATATATTGCTGATAAAAAGTTGTATTGAGGTAATTGGGACTGGGCAGGCCTCGGATAGGCTGTGAGAAAGCCAATGAGGTGTGAGTTCCAGCAAAATTTACGTCGTTACAGGCTGATTTGGAGCCATACATACTTCAAAATCGATTTGATTTGGCTTTAAATAATATAGTTCCACTCATAATGTCACTCTCATTCTCAAAGTTTAACACTGACACCGACTAAAAACAAAAGAACCAAATACAACTCAAACAACAGCAGTTTCAAATAGCAGTGGGAAGAAACAACTCGTGGGAAAGGATAGTGAGTCCTAAATATGATGCTGCGAGGAGTGGAGTGCAAACAGGATCAAGACTGCTTCTTCTTTCACTATATAGGCTTACTACCGGTCCGCTAAACGTCATCCATACCATTGCGATGGGTAAGGACCAGAAATGTTTTCATGATGATCACGGCAAACTACAGTTTTGTTTTCTTTCTGTTCAATCTAAGAGAAAAGTTTTTATTATAAATTTACTTATTGAGAAATTCTCTCAAGATATGAATTCTTTAACTTACATTTAACTGTATATTTTTCTTCTTTTTTTTTTTTTTTTTTTGCCTTGGTTTAATACGGAAACTTGGATAACCGAGATTCTACTGTATTTATATTCATTTTATAACCTCAAAGCAAATCTTATATTGCATTATAGCCTACATTAGTTCATTGACCTTATTTAAAAAATTAACTTCACAAGACATTATATTATTGATTTAAGTTGTAAACATAACTCCAAAGTATAATGCACGCTAGGTTTTGTGCAAGTATTACAGATGATGGGTGAAATAAGCTGTTAATTATATTGTTACTCATATACACTCACTTTTAAAGGAGTTTATTTTTAATGCAGATATTTTATGAGAAACAATTTTTTAGCCGGAGCGAAGGTGGACCCTAATTGAAGTACTGTGTGTGTTGTAGATATTGATGAATGCCACCATACACCTTCACCTTGCAAACACTCTTGCCAGAACACGGACGGTAGCTTTGTATGTTCTTGTCCTAGAGGTTACGTATTGCACTCTGATGGAGTTACATGTAATGACTTGGATGAATGTGCTACAGGAACACATATCTGCCAACACACTTGTGTCAATACTCAAGGAAGTTATACTTGTACCTGTCCTAAAGGTTATAACCAAGCTGGAGACCATTGTTTAGGTGAGCAAACCAAAACTATCCTCACAGATGACAAGTTTGTGTTTTAATAGAAATGAAAAACATTCTCTTGTCAAATAGGCCCTCACCTCTTGTTTTCACTAGATTTAGCAAAGGTTTGTTCAATTCATTATAATTGTTTCAGACATAGACGAATGTGAAGAAGGCAACATCTGTCCACAGCCAGGGAAGTGTTACAATACTCTGGGCAGCTTCCGTTGTTTGTGTTGTCAAATAGGCCCTCACCTCTTGTTTTCACTAGATTTAGCAAAGGTTTGTTCAACTCAGTATAATTGTTTCAGACATAGACGAATGTGAAGAAGGCAACATCTGTCCACAGCCAGGGAAGTGTTACAATACTCTGGGCAGCTTCCGTTGTTTGTGTCCCAGAGGGTTTAAGCTGGACAAGTCCGGTACTTTCTGCACGGATTCTGACGAGTGTGCGGAGGATGGAAAATGCGAACACGGTTGTCAGGTTAGTTATAATGTTCCACCGTTGGCCTGGCAGTTTTCAATGCATGCCGAGAACGCACAGAGGTTTTACGAAATATAACATTTTTTTACTTCCAGACTGATACATAAAATATAGAGATGATTGGTCACGGTTGTTAGCGCACAAAACTGAACGAAAAAGGTAGACATGGGCAGTTTTTTTCATAACTGAAAAATCATAATTCCCTAATATGAAAAATATTTTATCCATTTTAAGTTGTTGATGACATAGTATAACACCATCCATGACTCGAGAGGTAGAAAAAGTAGGAGTTGAAGAACAAAAAAATACATAGCTCCCTTGGAAAGCACAGTATCAAATCTGTTCAAAGCTATTGTAAACCTTAAAAATTTTACAGTAGAACCCCGATTATCCACGAGTGGATTACCCGCGTTGCGGCTTAACCGCGATCGCCAAAATATGCCGAGATCACCAAAAAAATACAAATTACATATATAAAAGTGCATTTTGATAACAGTAGTACTGTAGTAGTTATGTACTGGACTATGTTTGTTTTGTTTTTGTTCTTTTTAAATATGTAAATAGTGTGTGTGAAACTATGTAATTTTTCCAACATATAAAGGTACATAATACTGCACATACTAAAATTAATTGTAATTACCTGAACCTTTTGTGAAGATTAATTAAGCACTTATTTTAGTTTTACGGTCATTTTGAACTATTTCTAGGGCATTTTAGGTTAGTTTTGGATTATCCACGATTTCGATTATACACGGAAGTTCAGCCACCCATTATCGCGGATAATCGGGAGTCTACTGTATGTAAATTTTTGATAAGGCAACCCTTACTGTAATAGGTGACCAAAATGAGGTCGCAGAACAAACAACCTAGTAAACACAATAGCAAGCCTGTTTATAATTGCAACCCTTAGCTCTAGGGGTAAATAATTGCTCAATGGTTAGCTTGTGAGAGTAAATGGTAAATTTATTGATTTCTTTAACTTATGTTTCTGTTGCTTATTAATTTAAAGATAATATTTTCTTATACATAATAAACTCAATAGTATGATTTTCATAAACTCCCTTTTTACCCTTAAAGCACTAAGCCAATAAATAGGCTATCACTTGTATATTTCCAATGACCTTTTTTATTAGCGAATTTCCATAGAAAAATTGAGCTATGCAGTGACCCTTATGGTAAGACCCAAGGTCGGGAGTTGCAAATGAGCACCGATCATGGTCCCCAGAAAACGTTTTGGGGTGTCATTAAAAATCATATATATATATATATATATATATGTGTGTGTGTATGTTCGCACTCTAGCGGCCGCATTTTAAGTCTGATTTGGTTCAAATTTGGTACACGTGTTGGTTGTCTACGTCGCTTGGACGAGTTCGTTAGCCAAAAAAATCCAACAACCGGAAGCACATTTTTTGACCGGAAGTAACTATTTTTTTAGATTTTTCCTACAACAAAAAATTTTTTTTAGAGTTTTTCTAAAAATATAAATGGCAGGATGTTATTCTGCACATTTAATTTTTTTACGCGACCTTATAGCTTGCTTGGTTATCCCAAAATCGATCAAAACGTAAAATAGTAAAATACCATAAGTACCCGGTTCAAAGCCATGTGGTGGATTTTACCATGGGATTGGCGTGCGAAGCACGCAATACATTGTGTATTGAAGATACTCCCAATACAGGGATTGGCGTGCAAAGCACGCTATGCTTTTTGTATTGAAAATGCTCCCAATGCTAAGCATTTTGCAGCTATTCAGCACCGTCGTGAATAGACCTATTTCCCAAATTGTTGGTTGAAACCCTAAAACTTAATTTTGAAAATTTGCTTAACTCACGTCAGTGATTCAGCTGTGTGATGGAATTATTTATGAATACCTTGTACCTCCTAGCAATGTACAACGCACAAGCGACACTAACAACACTCATATGACATAAAACGGTTAAAATGTTATTTTTTATATTTGTATTTATAATATTTATATATATGCAGAATGGCATGCGAAGCACGCAATGCTTTGTGTATTGAAGATACTCCCAATATGCGGAATGGCGTGTGAAACACGCAATGCATTGTGTGTTGAAGATACTCCCAATATGCGGAATGGCGTGCGAACCATTTTGCAGCTATTCAGCACCATCGTGAATAGATCTATTTCCCAAATTGTTTTTTGAAACCTTAAAACATAGGCCTATAAACTTAATTTTGGAAATTTGCTCAACTCACGTCAGCGGTTCACGTGTGTGGTCCAATTATTTTGAATTCTTGGGGTTTAATTATTAAAACTTTGAAGAATTTACTTTTCATTTACTACTCCTATGCTTCTATTTGGAGAAACATTATATTTTTATTGTGAACTACAAACTTACGTGTAAAAAGACAAGAAAATAATATTATTCATAATATTTGTCTGTACAGATTAGTTGAAAACACAGAAACTGAAAAATTGCAGTAGGATACTTACTTATTGTTGCTTCAAGGCTAAAAATAAAATTATTATAATGTCGCTTCATGATTTCACATAAAAGTAGTTTCAATAAACTAATTCAAAATGTACTACTGTATGTTATAAATCACTATGTAAACTTGAACTTTGGAGCGAGCAACAGGTGCAATCAAAACAAAGAACAGCTGACTAAAGCAATATCCTGCTCTAGGCGTATCTCGTGCTGAGTTGACCTAGAACACCGATCGGTAAGACATCACTAACCTTGTTCATCTCTTTGCACCTAGAACTATTGAATCATCCAAGCCAATGGTTCTCATCCTTTTGGTTACTGCAACCCCATTTTTAGGTTAAATATTTTGGCGACCCCCTCAAGTTATAATGTTAAAAAACAAAAAAATAATAAGACAATAGATAGTAGATCCAGTGATTTTATACAGTTAGTTTTATAAAAGTAATCCGATTTATTCACGTTTCTTCAATAACCTAGCTGGCTAGGATTACACCTGGTGTGTTTGCAGTAATAGTATAGGTACTGATGACATTGCCGCCCTAGCGCAGTTGCAGACTGCTTGACTGCCGAGGCTATGCACATGTGAGGCTACTTGTGTTAAGCAGGCTGTTTGAATAAAAGTCAGAAATGTTGCTATTTTTGGTTGATAGTAATCCTGAACTTTCCAGTTTTTTCAATGATGAAAAGTAGTTTTAGAAATCTTGCTTATTTAATTGACATCTTCTCTTACGTCAATAGTTTCAACTTATCCCTACATGGATCAGATAAAACTGTTCTGTATGCTCAAGAAAGAGTAAATACATTTGTAAAAAAAAACTTACTGTTTTGTTCACAAGAATTAATAAAGGACACTTCAAAAATTTTCCACTTATTGAAGAATTTAAGAATTTAAAAAGTTTGTTTCGAGTAATGGTGACCAATCCCTTGACACTTCATCTCTCTCTCTCTCTCTCTCTCTCTCTACTCATATCATCTCACCTTGAATCATTAATTGAACAAATGATAGATTATATTCCAGTTAAGGATACGATTGGATTTTTGTGGGTAGTCAATCCGTTTAGTGAAGCCGTAAAAAATGTTGAGCTAAGTGCTCGTCTTACTTTTAACAATGCTTGTGCCGACAAATTTTGAATAAATATTAAAAAAGGAATAGCGAGAACTGTCAACAAAAGTGTTGAAATTTTGATATCATTTGCTACATTTTGCAATTGTGAACAAAGATTTTCCTCATTAGTGAATTTGAAAACCAAATCAAGAAATCGTTTGACACAAGAAAATGATATTATTTTGTGTATTACGAAAATCAATCCAGACATTCAAAAATTGGTTAATTCCAAACAAGCCAAAATTTCTCAATATTTGCATTTTTTTTAAGTTATAAAAGTTTAGTACAATGTGTGTATCTTTTTTTAAATAAATAACTTTAACAATAACTGCTTTTTCTTTTTCTCCGTATCTCGCGACCCCCTCAGACACATCCTGTGACCCACCGGTTGAGAACCTCTGGTCTAAGCTATTGTTTGTGTTTAAACATTTGGCTGTGATAACAAACATTTGGTTTTGTATTTTAATGCAGAACTTCATGGGATCGTATCGCTGCGGATGCCCCGATGGTTTTCTACAGCACCTATACTACAACCAATGTGTAGATGAAAACGAATGCTCTCAAAGCCCTTGTGGAGATCAGAAATGTACAAACACCGTCGGCAGCTACCGTTGCGGATGTCCTGAGGGTTTCCAGTTTGATGAAGGCCTTGCAGTCTGTATGCAGGTGGGTGGTGTTTTCGTTCACTGTAGTTTTAGTCTTTGTTTATATTTTATATTTAGTAAATACATATTGTGGTAATCTACTTTCCAGATAGCTGCAAGCTGTATGGGCAGTCCTTGTGCGTTTGGTTGTACACCTATGGGAAGTAATGGATTTACCTGCGGTTGCCCATCGGGTTACCAGAGAATAGGACAGGTAAGTTTTTCAACTTATTTTGATTGCGGTGCTAATTTTATGATTAATTCTGGAGAGGGCATGTTAAAATAATTACGTGAGAAGGCGCACACTGTCTTTTAGACCGGGTCATAAAAAATCTATGAAACATAAACATTTATTATTTACATATTTTTTTAAGTAAATATACAAAATTAACATTAGTATGTAATTCTTTAATGTTTTCATTTAAAAAATACTAAAAATCAGGGGCATATGCAGGGGGGCTCAGAAGGCTTGAGCCCCTCAACCCAAAATTAATTGTCTTATGACTTATATATACCGTTATATAAGTTGTACAAATAGGCCATGATTTTTGCAGTCTTTATTCTTGTCGTTTTCCAAATGGAAAGAAAACCTTACAAACCACCAAGTTCACAATTCACCACAGCAAAGTTTTTAAATTCAAGGTCGTTTGCTGTTCACCGGTCCGGTCCCCTTCCTCTGCTCCTTCTATCAACCGTCTATTTATAACCACTAACGGCATTAAATAGTAACCAGGCTTAGGCTAGGCTACAGAAATTGATGTGAACCCGGAAGATGTAGTAGAACGATTTGCTAATCTGGGGGAAAGAAGGATTGATTTAGTTTTTTAAACAATACATCTCATAAATATATTTTTCAGAAAAATGTTGAAACCATTTTAGTTTTAAAATGTAAATATTTCGAACTCTACAATTATTTGCAATAAATAAAACAAATAAAGTTTATTATTTGTTAACCATGCATATTATTTTTCCATTTTCAAAAATAGTCTTACGTTGTTTTTAATTTATCTTTATTTAATTAATTTTTTTTAGTTAAAAACGAGTTGTTTTGGAACGCTAAAAGCAGTTCATCAAATTCAATGCTCAGCCCCCCTCCCCCAAAAAAATCCTGCGTACGCCACTGCTAAAAATATATATGCTAATTGAAAATCCAACAAAATGTTAATTTATTAACCCTGGAGGAGGCATCCCAGCCTTTTCATCCAGGTTTTAATAAAAATGTTTAGAAGTCTTAGGGTAGTAGAAACTAACCTTCCTACCACTCATATATCCTAACATACACCTTACAATTGCCTTGTTAACTACATATTCCTAAGCAAAACACTAAATATATATACAGGAATATAATGACACGCTTAGACCATCGTGCGAAAGAACTGAGAACCACAAGCAAACTTTGGGGGAGAGGAAATAGCACAAGCATAGGAATATGTACTGGAAGAGGCCATTGAAACGTCTGTAAGATTAGGAAAGTTAGAAAGTTAATTTTAACTACGCTAAGACTTATACATATTTTTATTGAGATCTGGTCGAAAAGATAGTGCGCCTCCAGAATTAATGGTCTGGATCAAATTATCAATTGTCATATCCAGCTTCAATTCTTTGTGTAAATAACTCAAAAAAAGTTTATATTTTAATATTAGTTTGTAGTATTTTCAAATTCCGAATATTAATATGTCTTAATTATATGACTTAACATCTTCCATATTCTTTTCACCGTGTAATGACAGCCAATTCAGCTATTGTTTTTCCTATTATGTTGAAGGGAAATTTGAATTGAAACAGCCATCTTTACACGGCAGAAAAGAATATTAATTACTATAAATAAGATTTAATAATAAAAAATAGTATTTGTGGTATGGGTTTTAGGCCAAGAACTACTAAATCATTCAATAACTACAAATTTGCGACAGAGAAGCAATACAAAATCTATAATGACTTATTCCTGAATAGTGTTTATTTTTCAGTTAATAATCTTTGTGAATGTGTCATATCGCAGGAAAACAAATAAATAAGAACTGAAGTTATATTGTTTCAGGAAAGTGTAACTATGTGATATAAAAAATGCAAATAAAATACTATTTCTGTTTTTGGGTATAATAATGTGCTATAATTTGCTCCCCCAAACTCTTTAGTCTTAACTGGCATAGAATAGCTTCTCTTTATTATAATTAGATAACATCAAGGAATTTGAAGTTTTCTGTCTTATTCCCATAATGTCGATACACCAAAGGTGTTATAGTGATTTAATATTAATAGTTTGTGCTAGCTTACTGCCGTTTATTGCTGGCATGATGAAGTATCAAAAGTTAATAACAACTATAGAATTACACCATTTAGAAGGTTAATTGAAAAATGATTAATATTTGTAGTTTGTTTCAGAAACATATCTATACACATAAATAAAATTAAAGTGTCTGTCTGTGATTTTAAATAAATACTTTTCTAAACTCATAATATGATTATTCACACTTTATCAAAACCTAAACGTACGCTTTTAAATTTTTTGTCTGTTTGTCCGGGCTAATCTGCGGAATCTTGCTGAATCAATTTTGACGAAACTTTCATTTCAAGTAGAGGAGTTTTGAAAGATTAATCTGGGCTACGTTTTTATCCCGAAAATGTTAACGGTTCCTATTTAAAAATATAAGAATTTTAAAATGATGGGCAAAATTAGAGGTTTTGCGAATGGACGTGACACGCGACCTTTATAAATAAAACAACCGATTTGGATCAAAGACGTAACACTTTGACAAGATCGTCTGTGTTTTAATTTACTGAATACGTTGTTTTAACCATTAAATATATATCAAAACAGTATGCAATAATGAGAAATATACTCATACATACACTTCAAAACCTTATTTGTAATTTTTATGTTCGTTCAGGAGTTATGAGTAACAAACTGGCGGAAATCGGGATTTTTAGTTTTTATTGGTGCATTGCTAGTAATTTACGTAGGCCTAAAAGGGATGCACATAGATCGATTTGGGCGAAAACTCACGGTGCGTTTTTAGACCATTGAACTCGGTTCTAAAATCTTTTTTTTATATATATATATATAATTGCGTGTAATGGTTAGGCACAACATTTACTCGATAGTCCTTTTATTTAATTAGTCACATCTGCGAGCTAGTGTATAATAAATGTTAAAGAATCAATGTTGAATGATTCCAGGGACACTGTCTGTCCACGATAAATCCTGTGGGCATGAACTACAATATCGGTGGCCCTAATCTGGGCGGTAACATCCCTACATATCCCTTGGATCAGGATCCTTATAATGTGCCTCAGGATAGGCTGATATCCACTGAAGGCTGCTTTTCTTGTAAGGTAAGTCGTACAATTGTGAGTGACACGTCCCCTCTACAATATATTAGTAGGTTTGTAAAACAAGAATAGAAAATAGAACCATCATCATTGACGATGCACTTGTATGCTAGAGGTAGGTTGTGAAGCACAAATAAACAACTAACTGAAAAAATAATAAATTAAAATTGTTGACTTGAAGCACTACTGCCCTTTAAACCGAATTTAAAACTGAATTCTTTAATAACGAAAAGTAAAGTAACATTTTTCTGTGGGTGAGAAATTTATTGAAGAAATGTATTCAGCAATGTGCCTTGTGTTGTTTATTGATAATCAATTAATTTGAAATGAACATGTTATTTTTTAGAAAGCTATGTTCAAAGATATGCAGTAGAACCTTGATTATCCGAGTAATGTGGACCGAGGATAATACGGACTCTGTTAAAAATATAGAGGGAAACATACGGCAAACTGGTGAAATCAATAAAAATGTGGTCAAACTTGTAAAAAAAGCATCTACTGTATTATCAAATGAAAAACTAACATCCAAATAAAAATAAAATGACAGCTACAGTAAAAAACATACATGTTCCAGTTAAAAAAATTATTTCTTGTAGAAGTGCATAAGTGTTTTCTGTTTAACAGAACTCATTCACTTGTGTGCCGCTTCTATTTTTACACTGCATACTGCCTTAACAGTGAGTTTGAGTTTTATTGAACAAATAACTCACATTTAGTGAAAAAGCATTAACAAAATTGTATTGATGATTAGCAAAGCATTGGAATTACTGTATTGTACAGTATTTAATAATGATTCAAAACTGTGCGTTTTATTTACCGGAACCATTTTAGACGAAACAGTATGTGACTAATATAAGTACAGTACAGTAGATTTGCCGCTATATGCGGATTTCACTTTCCGCGGTTACTTCAACGCATGCGTCTACCGAGAACCGAACTTTTATTTTTGACTACCTCTGATAACCGCGGCTCTACTGTATTTGATGAAGTCACTGTTAATATCTGGCATTTGGCCTACTACAGGTTAGTTTTTCTTCAAACTTAGTCCTATAAAACTAGGTTTTCCTATTTAAAAAAATAGAATGTATATTTTAAAATTTTTAATTCTTTATTTTGATGTTTTAAGTCAAAAAATGAGTTACTTATCTGGAAATATCTCTTCCTATGGCTTAGAAAGTAATTAATTAAGATTATTGTTAAATTTCCGACAAACATTGGTTGTATTTTTTTTCGAATTACAAACTGTTAAGAAAAATCCTGATGCAAAATTTTCCTACGTGTTCAGAGAGTGAAGTATTGCCAGTAGAGTACGAAACCCTAAAAATGTAATATTAAATAATTCCAGTGAAACATTACAACAAATACAATAAAATTTACTTTAACATAATGCCTTTAGGCATACAGATACAGTTACAGTTTACTCTTACAAGTTAAGTGCTAAACTAATTTATCCGCCTCTAGACCTAAAGGTTGCAGTTATAAAAGTAAAACATATATATATACAACAATTTTAAACGAGCTAGATATTGTGTCCAGTCTTGGTGCCAGGTTTCTCAGGCCCCTGGGCAACTGAGGGGTCCGAGCCCCTAAATCCTGACATACCCACCACCCCTTCACTTAATTTAGACCAGAACTGCGAACTTGCAGGTTATTTTATAACCAAGACTTACCTGATTATCAGCTTTTTCTGGAGAAGAAATGTGTAGGCCTACTGTCATGAATTATCTTTTGATGTAACTATAAATTATTGCGCTTATACTTTTTTATGTTTATTTATTCAGCATTGGTTTCTTGACAAATATTATTTGTATCAAACAGGTCACATGCACAAAAATACAATCCATTAGAAAATACACACAAAATACAATTAAACAACAATGAATTTAAAAAAGTGGAAAAAATTTACAATAATTAACCCTTTGAGTACCACAGCGTCTACATAGTAGACGATTTAAAAAAGTGCGTAAAGTGCCAGCGTCCATTCCGTAGACAATCCGTATTTTATAATAATTACATTACATTTATTTATTTATTTTGCTTTAACCAAACACAGTACAAACAAATTTTTACATCATTATAAAGAAACAAATTTTTTTAAATACTGAGTGAACAGTTACAACAATAATTTAGCATAGTAATCACAATTGTAACAATACTTATATCCATACAAACAAATAAATACAAAAAATTTTACTAACTCTGTGGTGTTTCAAAACTGCTTCGAAAAGGCACAGAGCCCTTGTCCATGCTCAAAAATTCACCCAGCGAGTAACAGCCACCTGCCAGCAACAACCGTTTTAATTTCTTCTTGAAATTACAGTAATCATCAACTCTTTTAAGAGACTCTGTTGAAAAGTGCTATTCCAGCTTGAGCGGGTAATTTTTTTGTGAAGAACACATGTCAGTGGAAAGGGATGGGGAAACATTTTCGAAATAAAAACTTTTTGACACATTTTCAACATATTTTACAGTTTTATTATACAGTAATAAAAAACGTCATAATAAAACATACTTTTTCTGTTTTTACTATACGAAAACTCTTCTAGCCCTCTTTCTTGTAAATTCATCAAAAATGCCTATTGAATGAAAAATCTGTTACGCCAATCTGTCGCCAATTACTCTCAGCCTGTTTTTTTTTTTTAGCGTTTTATACTGTATTATAAAGTAGTAGTAACAGTAGGCTAAGTAAGACATAATAATTACCTATTTTTTATGTTTAGCAAAGCACACTTAACAACGAGGTTGAGAAAATGATCTCTTGAGTACTGATACAATACTGTAATCAGGGGGACAAACAGAAAGTCCAAAAAGTTGGTAAATTTGAGATTTTAAAAAAAGTTGGGATTTTGATATTGCGATTAAATTGCGCACAAAAAACTCAAAAACTCCAACTTTGGGTTTGGGTTTTGAAAATTTTTGTTGTTAATTACCAACATTCACAAACAACAAGCAAGTTATAATTTCCAATCCAAAAATGTTGGGCAAATCAAAATATTTCTGTACCAGATAAGTGCATTGTCTTCTTTTAAACGATGTTCTGGGAAATTTAGTTCCAACCTTTGTTTATTGTGGCAACACTGACTCACCATGCCATGCACTGCATCAGGCCGCCATACCAGTGTTGCCAGATTGGGTTTTTTCCCCAAAAATGGAGAAATTTTTAAGTTTGCGGTTAATATTGGTGAAAATAAACGGTATCAGGAAACTGACATACTTTCTCCCTCATTATAGGAACTTAATAAAAAAATATTATTTCATGAAGCCAATTGTTTTTTTTTTTATTTTTAAGAGTAATTTTCCCATAAAAATCCATAAGATAACGGAAAAACCACCTTTTCTCAAAAACGGCTCAAACGATTTTGATTAAAACTTTATAGTTTATAGTACTTTAGGTCCCTAATAAACTATAAAATTTTAATCAAAATCGTTAGAGCCGTTTTTGAGAAACGTTGATTTTTCCGTTATTTATGGGTTTTTATGGGAAAATTACCCTTAAAAATAAAAAACTCACAAAATGAAAAAAAACGCCTGGAGATACCGTGGATTAGTACCTCCATACTAAATTTCATCAAAATCGGACGACTGGTTTAGGCTCTAGGTCTGATACATCCACACACACACAGACATCACTCCGAAAACCACTTTTTTAAAGTTCAGGGGGACCCAAAACGAATATTTCCACCAAAAACTCAAACTCGAAAATTTTGACGAATACAATACTTTCTCCATATACTATGGTATAGGGGGAGAAAGTAAAAAAATGGTATGGTGAATTTTTTTCTACAATGTGATGAACATGTTAAAATTCTTGTAAAACATTAAAAACTCTTAAAGTACTCAATATAGCACGTGCAGTGTAAAGAACCCTACTTAGAGAAGTCTTTTTTTCAAAACAATTCCGAGGGTGAACCTCCAGGGCCTCATCTCCACTGTGGTTTATTCCACACAACATAACCCAGAGCCATGATCTGCGCGTTGGGACCCCCACTGCAGAAGTCGGGAAATATGGTCAAAATTGTTGTTCTTAAATTTTAGATTTTGCTCTCTCCCACCCCAATAATTTGTTGTGTATAATGTACGTGTACAACACCAAAGATACAACACTAGAATGTGCATCTTGATACTGTTAATCTGTGATTGTACAAAGTCTGCTAACGAGTAATCATGAACTTTAAGTTTGCATTCTTGTTGGCATTTAAATTTATTTAGACTTTAAATTTTAATTTTTAATTGATTTTTGTGGGCCCCTGGGCATTTGCCCTCTCTGTCCCCCCTTGTCACAGGCCCTGGTTGTGTCAAACATATGGGCAGAGGGGGTCCACCTCCCCCCCCCCCCAGCTCCCAGAGAAAGGAAAATATGTATATTATTAATTATAGTCAGGTATTTTTCTTTAAAGAGATTAGAACTAAAATATGTTTTAAATGTTATGTACCGTTTGATTTTACATATACTTTGCAGCGGAAAATGTCCGTGCAATTCCCCAAATTTTGAATTTTTCAAATAATTTTTTGAATAATTCAATCTTTCTAGACTACTACGGGCATCATACGTATGTAGGTCATAGAAATGCAAGTCAGGGCAAGATGAGAGTTAGCTGGCGAAAAACGGCAAAAGTAACTTAGCCGAAATTATTTGATTTCTGAGGGAATAGCCGGGATTTAGGAATTTGCGAATTAGTGGTTTTATGTGGTCAATGCATTACGCTAAACGCTTATGTATTGGGCATCTAATTCCCGAAACGTAATAAGGGAAATTGCTTACGTAATATGCGTTCAAAGTTAAACAAAAAATTCAATTTAACTCAAAATCCAAAAGTAAGGGCATTTTTGGATTCAGGAAATAATTCCAAAAAATAAATGTCATATGACAAAAGGTCATAATATTAATATTAAAGAAAATGCTTTAAAGTGGCGAATTTTGTATAATAAAAAAGTACATAAAAAATAAAGTTATTTTAAATATAATGTATACAAAGTATTATTTAAGTAAAGTTTTAATGGAAAATTAAAAGAAAAAGTTAAATATAATTTGAATGGAAAGGTGACAATTGTAAAACCTTTAAGAACAAAAGTTAAGGTAAAATAAAGTTTTAAAGTCCATAAATAATTAAAATAGATTAGTAGCTAAACAAATTGTATAATGATCCAGTATATTAAATAAATTTCGGTAATATAAAGTAAAGAACAAATAGAGTAAATTCGTAAAACTGCTAAGTCCAAGAAAAACCAGGAAAAAAGGTCAAAAGAAGCGAGACTGCGGCTAGTAACATTAAACCACAAGAAAAAGAACTGCAGAAAAGGAAATCGTCGGAAAATGGAAAATGGAAGACTTCGTGGCGAAAATCTGCGGAAAGCGGTCGGGACACGCGAAAATGCAAACGAAACGTCCTACAACTACCATTCGAGTTTGTGCGTAAAGAAGAAAATGTGGGAAGAAAGAAAATCCAAGTAGCAGGAAAATCCGATGGAAATTAGAAAAGTTATTAAAGAAAATCCAATAACAATAGAAGAAACGACAAAGAAAGCGCGGCAAATCTCAGCGCAAGGGCGCATGGAGAGAAGAGGGGATGTGGGATTGCCAAAGTTCAGGAACTGAGAAATCAACTTAAAAAAATAGTTTTTTAATTAAAATAATTAAAAAGTAAAGAAATGATAAAGGAAAAAAGTCATTAAAATAATTAATACTATAGCAAAGGAAAACAAAATCTTTTATAAATTGCAAATTGGAGGATGCGACAAAAGGGTGCAAAATACCAGCAAGGCCATACCTGATTCGGAGGGAAACTGGGTATAAATACAGGGTACCCAGCGACTCTCGGGCTCGCTCTTTCTTTTTACAAAAATCGTGATTGAGCTTCTAGACATCGTGGGATAACCAGACGAACGGACCTAGGACCATCTGCCAACTTCCAGAAAGAAAACATCTGTAATTCACAGGCACGAGACAACTTGTGATTCCAGTCGAAGGACATACAGCTACAACTTATAAGGTCTGTGAAAAGCGAAAATACGTTGCAGATTTTCCCTAAAATTTTGCCTGAGTAAATTCATTAAATTTATTTATTATACTGGGTTAGATATTTTATTAATCTTGTGGTGTATCAAGTTGCATTCATTAAATTAAATTAAAATTTGATTAAAGTAAAAGTTTAAAAATAATAATATTTAATAATAAAGAGAATTAATTAATTAACATTATAAATAGAATAAAAGCAATTTTCAAAGTAAGTAAATTCATAGAAAGTTCTGCCATTTTAGATTAAGTCAATTATTTTTGAATTTATTGTATAAGGTAAAAATTACCAAAGAATTTAAATATTTTGTGTTTCAGGTTTTTTAAATTTCTGTTTGAATTTAAAAGTAATAAATTCAAAGTTTTTATTTTGCAGAACAGAATTAATTTGATTTTATGTTACCTGTCTTGCACATCTAATAGTGTATCCCATGTATTCAGATATTAGAACTTGGTTAAATTATAAGTTAAACGAAAGCACAGATAATTTACGTTACAAGGTTAGTTCCAGTGTACTTACAACTCTGAGGGTTACAGAAAGTAAAAAAGAGTCAGTTTAATTGAGCTAGTGTATTAAATTACTGGGAGTTAAATAAAATTTTTTTTGGTCAAAATATTTAGTAAATTAAATATTTGGCAACAAGTTGCTTCACCTAGGCGAACAGAAAAGCCATTGTCTCCCAGTAGGTGATAGTAATTTATTTTGCAACAGAGCTTGGCGTTCCCAACAAAGTAGTGGAACGTTTCTAGAGAAACAAGCTTTTCGTTGTAACTTATTTTATTTTTTACAAGAGTTCAAGCATGAGCTGCAATGCATTGCGTATTGAAAATACTTCCAATACGGGGGTTGGCGTGCGAAGCACGCAATGCTCTTTATATTGAAAATACTCCCAATATGGGGGTTGGCGTGTGAAACACGCAATGCTCTGTGTATTGAAAATACTCCCAATACGGGGGTTGGCGTGCAATGCACTGTGCGTCGGCCGCTTCTCGAAATGTTCAGTGTCAATCTCACATGTGCGTCCTTAGCAGTGAACCTGTTAAGCCCCATATTTCGGCCTAGCCCCCTCCTAGAAAATATCATATGGGCGCCCATGTCCTAAGGTAGTCATATTTTTATTTGTTTTGCAACCTCATTTTGGTAATTCCTTTCAGTAAGAGTCGAATGTGTAACTTTGCACGGATTTTATACAATGGTTAATGATGAATGAGTTATATGTTTTTTTTTTATCTTCAATTGTTTTTCCATCCCTGGAGCTAATGGTGTTGTCAACTAACATGGTGGTAAATATATAATTAATCTATTTTCAAAGTATTCAAGTTGTAACTGAAGAAATAGATGACATTAAATTTACGTTTTTTTGCAGCTTCTGGATTAACTTGGAAAGTACACTAAATAACTAAAGAAGGATAGAATGACAATTATTTGTTAAAATCAATATGTAGATTAAAATTTTGTAAATCAATTTACTGCTTCTTTTTATTTCATATCTTTACATTTACAGAATATGTTTTAGACTAAGTCTGTTTTTATTTAAGGGTAATGATAATAATATGTTGTCTTATTTTCCTAGATAAACGGACGTCATCGTAGAATGATCTCAGAAGTTAAAGCACGAATCAAGAAAGCTCATCACAACAAGACCAGAACCAGTCATGATTTGAAGAAACACAGAACCTTCTGGATTAACAAGGTAAATTAAAGCTTCAAGTCTGCAGGTCCTTTGTTTATGTTTTGTTATCACTTCTAGCCTTGCTTGTTGCAGTGATAACTCAGCAGATTGTCATAGTTGCGGAAACCCGTACCCAGTCATAAGATACTTGAGTTAACTTGCTTATGTGGTGTAATAATAATGTAAATAAACGTTACCAGGAACTGGCACAGACTTTCTCACAAACATATTTAAATTATTAAACAGATTCACTGTGACTTCATAATAAAATTGTAGGTGGGGTAGGACAGGTGATTTATTAAAGTAGGAGATTAACTAATAAATATTATTATTATTATCTAGAGAGAAAACTATTCGATCGATTTCGAACAAATTTGCACCAAACACGTCAATTAGGGCTGTATAGATGCACGAAAAAAGGTTTTGAAAAACAACCCCCTCTATGGCCAAAAAACCCCCAAAAATCAGTTATTATTATTATTATTAGCTAAACGAGAATTTTTAGAAAGTTGCGGTTTTTTGCATATGGTAGGGTACATTAAAGGCTACAAATAAGGCAAATTTTATCAAAATCGTTAAAGCCGTTTTTTTATAAAAAAAATAATAACTGATTTTTTGCGGGGTAGTTTTTCAAAATTGTTGAAAACCGTTTTTTGTGCATCTATACAGGCCTACTTGACATGTCTGGTGTACATTTGTTTGAAATCAATTGAGTAGTTTTCATTCTAGCTTTGTATACATAAAGACATACAGACAGATATTTTGTAAAAACCACTTTTTTGGACTCAGTGGGTCCCAAAACAGATAATTCCACAAAAATCTCAACATCGATTTTTTTTGCAATCGCTACACTTTCTCTATATACTATTATAGTATTAGTGAGAAAGTAAAATCATTCAATTTGTGTATAAAAAACAATTACAAAAATAAAATAAATGGCAAACATTTTTTTAAACATGCTTTCCTATCCATGAATAACATAAATAGACTCAAACTAAAAAATAAAAAATAACCCACATATAAAATTAATTCTTCCTCAGCGAGTCTGATATTGTAATAAGACTTGTAACTTGCAATATTTTTCTTTTCACAAAATAAACACACCCAAAAAGCATGGGGCGTACTCTTGTGAAGTTCCGAAAACATCATGCCCCATGCTTTTTGGGTGTGTTTACTTTGTGAAAAGTAAAAAGATTGCAAGCCATCAAGTCTCATTACATTATCAGATTCGCTGAGGAAGAATCATGCAGACCGGTAGGTCTGCGAAAACCCCAAACCAAACGAAAGACCAACGGCACTGCATATATTTCTCTGCACAACTTCCCTTTGATGTTGCGCATGCCGCCGATGCATTTTACACAGAAACTATAAGGATAATCAAAAAAGTACAAGAGTGAACGGATAATCAACTTATGAGTGAACGGTCATAAGTGAGAGATTTAACTCGGTTTGTCGCACCTTATAAATTATAAAAATAAGTCAACTTTAGAACCGTTAAATTTAATCACCGTGAAAATCAACATCAAACTCACATTCACCAGCACCTTATAAATTATAGATCGTGAAATGTAATCAATATAGGAAACGAACTTGTGCACCCCAAAAAGTGAAATTTTTTGGAGTGTTGATTTTCACAGTGATTAAATTTATCGGTTCTAAAGTTGACTTATTTTTATAATTTATAAGGTGCTAGTGAGCTTGGTTTGGAAACAGAAGACTTGTGCACTCCAAAAATTGCCAGGTAAATTTCATTTTCTGAGGGAGACAGTGTAGCGTGGGGAGTACAAGATTTCATTTTCTGACGGAGGTATTGGGGAGTGGGGACTAAATAATCTCCATAACAGGGGTTTCCTCCGCCGGCTATATCAGTACTATTTTGTTACTGTAATTTTTTTTTTTTTTTGCTATACAGAGGTCAAGTTTTGTGACTATGCTCTGTTTTGTAGGGCATTGTAGATATCAGATTTTTTTTTATGGGTAGATCAAAGTCATTTCGTTTGGGGTTTTTAAAGGAATTTTCTTTTTTGAAGGTTTTTTTAGTAAGGATTAAATTTATACGTGGGTTATTTTCTAGTTCGAGTCTATTTATGTTATTTGTGGATAGGAAAGCATGTTTTAAAAAAAAAAAAATTTTCATCTAGTTTATTTTTTACTTTTTAGCTATAGTCGTAAATTGGATTTTTTTTTTTTTGTTGTTAATATACGTATGCGAGAACGCAGTCGTAACACGATGTGCTGTACGGAGCAGCCCGAGGCGACCGTGCACCGGTCCATCCATTGGTTGAACGGTAGTGAGTTGAAGAAATGCATGTAAAAAATTATGGGAATGCAAATGCTTTAATTTTATGAAATATCACAATTTTTTTATAAAAAAACACAGTCATAACAGTTACGTAGAATACACTAATTTCACCAAGATTTGAAATTAAATTGCACTTTGCATTTGTAAAAATATTTACAGGTTAAGGGAACTTGAACCCTCGAGGTTTTGATTTTGTTCTGTTAAGCTTACTTGTCTGTAACATACAGTGAACATTACTAGATAACCCACTTACCTTTCCCACTTTGTCGGCTTTTAACCCCCGACACAAAAAGAGGAGTGTTATAAGTTTAAGGTGTGTGTCTGTGGCATTGTAGCTCCCAAATGGATGAACCGATTGTGACTTGATTAAGAGTGTTTTTAGCTGTGATTCAAGAAAATCTCTTTAGCCATTTGATGTATCAGGGTTGTTTTAATTTATGTTTTTTTATTGCCTGGTAGACCACAATGTCCAGGGAAGTGGTTAATTTTTGTTTTGGTAAATTCTTGAAACAGTTCAGGGGGATAGTTTGGGTAAACTTCTGGTAAACGACTGGTATAATAAATAACATGTACATGTGGAGCTCTGGGCAGTGTTGAAGTGCAGCTAATATTACTGGAAGCTTACACTTTCTTAATTGCTGTGAGCTGCCCAACAATTAGGAACTAGACTAGACAATCGTGATTTCATTGTCTTTCTTCGATTATATTTTCATTGTTATTACTTATATCTTGTTCTTAATTTCCTTGTTTATTTTGCTAATTAGTAAAGCAACAATGAACAAAGGTATTCACCCCACCTCCGCACTTATTTGGTCAGGAAAGGTTGTGCTTTGAAAAATCCTTCAATTTTATGAAATCTAATATTTACATTAAAGAGGATATTTATTGTGGAACATTTATTGTTATGATAATGATTGATAGTTTTAGTGAGAGAAGATTAAAGTTATTTAGAAGATTCCGACAACAACCGTGAAATAGAACTTGAACAGAATCAAGGAGATGTTTGTCAAACTAATATCATTATCAAAGAAGTGTAAAAAATAATCTATAATTTAATTTTCCTCAAATATTTTTAAACGAAATACTCAAATTTGGATTTAAAACAGTTAGGCTGCATACGTGTATAGCTAAAAATGTATAATCCATCAAATATTTAAAACATGTGTGCATTCAAACAATAAAATAAAATTTAACCAATTTTTGTAAAACTGAAAAGTATAATTGCTGCTAAACAGCCCAGTTAAAAGTCTATAATCTGAGACTATATGGGGTAAGCACGAAATAGACGTAAGTAAAAAATGCTATTTGTTGAGCGGCCATCCTATCACGTCCATTCTGAATCTAATTGCTGGCCTATGCCAATTCCTCGTCTTCATTAGTCTAATTGTGTTTAACTTTTTTATCTTTTTACAGATGTCCAACAGACACAGACGTCACCATCACGGAGAGAAGTCACAGCAAGTTATAGAACCTCACAGAGTGTTGAAGATCAGTCTGGCGCAGACAAAACATCGGATGAGAATTGTAAAACTACAGCCAGCTGTCAAGGTAACTACAACTTATGGACTACATTAATGTTTACAAGTACAATAGCTCTGAAAGATCTGTTGTTAATTGTACTCTTTGTTGTTATCTAGAACGACTTCCAATATACGATAACCAACGGAAACAAAGCTGGACAGTTCGAGATGGTTCGGAAACACGGGATCTGGGCACTGCACTTTAGAAGGAGATTAAAACATCCGGGAACCTTTGATATAGAAATAACCGGTCTACGGTTGAAACCCGACTCTGTCACGAACGACATCTGGGAAGCACCGCTAGTACTTCATATTAAACTAGTCGTTACACCATAGTGAAATTAAAGACTTGTAAAGTGATTTTTTGTAGAAAGAAATGAATCTAGTATGCCTCAAAACAAAAAGTTAGGTTAATAATGTATTCCTGGGAGGTAAATTTCATTACTGTAGCCTACTTGAACGTATCAAAATAGTGCTGCTAAACCAATTTATTTCTTAAAAACTGTTGGCTCAAATCGAGAATGAGATCCTTAAAATATTTAAACTGAAATATTTCTCAGTGATCTGCATTTATGGTGCAGACTACCCGTCTTCCATTTCCTCACTTCCCCCTCTACACAAACCTTGACTTAGTAAAGTTCAATCCATACTCTTTTCCGAAAATCCTCAGGTCTTATTAAATTTGTATTTTTTACGGATAATTTGGCATCTATTGAATTGTGTAAAAAATAAATAATTATAAACTTTACACATTGCATTTTCTGATGCAACCAATCAAAATTCATATTTAAGTAAGTTTAATCTGTAATGCGTATAAAAATATTACTTTTCTTCCAATTTTCTTGGTCAAAAAATAAAACTACATTACCTCTGGAATAAGTCATAAATATTGTCAAATGAATACGGTAATTTATTTAAGACCTAAACAAGAAGAACTAGATTTAACAGATCCATGATATATTATGTGTAGCTGGTTTTTATGTCAGTTTGAATCCAAATGCAGTACTCGAATAGATCTAGAGGGCTTATTCCATAAAGGTAAATTATCGTACAAAAAATTAACATAAATTTTACCATAAATAGTTTAATATTCATAAACAAATTATGTTATTTCAGTTCTTTCTGACTGGTTGTCAGACTTATTTGAAATAACTTCAAAATTGGCAAACTAAACCTCAACAATACATTTTATTATTTTTAATAATTTTTCTGCTTTCACACTTCCTCAGCAAGGGTTAATTTAATTAAATTACAAGTGAAAAAACATGGACCAAAGACCGCATTAGTTCAATAAATGCAGTAAAAGTGAGAGATATCATCGACCAATATCTGGTGTGATCAGGGTGGCTCAGTCGGTAGAGCGTTATCAAAAAATTGTAAAGATATTGGGTACAAATCCCAGTCTTGGTCCTTGTTTTTTCCACTTTTAATTTAATTAAATACATTTTAACCAACCTGTAAACTTGCACCTTTGTGGAATAATATTGTTTATACATACCTGAATAAAGGTGATATTGTTTGGAGCCATAAAAGGGACAACATTTATAAAACGAACAAGGTATGTACTTAAAATTTATAAAATATATTTTGCTATAAAGCTAATCTGATGTGAAAACCTAATGAATTCTGAATTTACCTTCTTGTCCACATAGGTTAAACACTGAGGCATTTAATTATACCTTTTACAACTACAGTTATACATATATTTGTAATGTAAATATTATCTTATACATATAGTTTTAGGTAATAGTTTGTTGAAATGTGTTCAGTTTTTTGAAATTAAAAATTCTAGCTATTAATTATTCATCCGTACGATACTCGTTACTTTTTGTAAATTTTAGTTTAGGTTGTAAAAAATAATAAGATTGTGTATTTCGTGTTAGTAAAACTCATTTTTTCTGTTCTTTTTAATGATCAGTAAAACGTGATTTGTGTTCAATATTATATAAATTGGTAATGTTTCCGTCGGTGATTGTATTGTGTTCATTCTGTATACATTGTGATCGTCTTGTCAATGAGTAGGAGAACATGTGTGTCATATTAATATAGAAAATAAAAAACCAGTATGTTTTGTTAGCATTCTTTTACAAGTAGTTGGTTTATGTGTTTTGTGAATAATACAAACTCCTGAAATTATCACCTCATGAACCGCTATCCAATTTGAGTACCTACAGATTCTTTTCCTAGGCTTATTAGCGAATTTTCATAGGAAAAATGAGCTATTGCAGTGGCTCTTATGGTAAGACCCAAGGTCGGGAGTAGCAAATGAGCACCGATCATGGTCCCCAGAACACGTTTTGGGGTGTCATTAAAAATCATATATATATATGTGTTCGACTTTAGCGGCCGCAATTTAAGTCCGATTTGGTTCAAATTTGGTACACACGTTAGTTGTCTACGACGCTCGGACGAGATCATTAGCCAAAAATATCCAATAACCGGAAGCACGTTTTTTGACCAAAAGTAACTACTTTTTGAGATTTTCCTACGACAATGATTTTTTTATAGTTTATTTCTAAAAATATAAATTTAAACTGTTATTCTGCACATTTTTTTTACGCGACCTTATAGCTCGCTCGGTTCCCCCAAAATCGATCAAAACGTGAAATACCATAGAAGTACCCGGTTCAAAGAAAAGTGGTGGATTCTACCTTGGGGTTGGCGTGCAAAGTTCAATACGCAATGCATTGTGTATTGAAGATACACCCAATATGTGGAATGGCCTGCGAAGCATGCAATGCACTGTGTATTGAAAATACTCCCAATATGCGGAATGGCATGAGAACCATTTTGCAGCTATTCAGTACCGTCGTGAATAGACCTATTTCCCAAATTGTTGGATGAAACCCTAAGACAAGGGCCTATAAACTTATCAATTAATCAATCAATCAATATTTTATTCATCCTTTTTTACGACAAATATTACATTTGTGTAAGGCAGGTCCCATAATTTACAAGTAGGCATGCAATATAATAATAAAGCTTGGTACACCAGCAACCCTACAAAGTTTATAAAAATCATAATCATGACAGCAGAATGTACACATAATCACAAATTTTTTACATTAAAATTTAAAATACAAGTATACACAATTCAACAAAATATAAAATATGATCAAGACTACAAACAATATTACAAAGCCCCGAACAATAGTCAATCATTAAAATAAAAATATAAAATATAGAAACATGGAGGCTCCACACAACCCTGTCAGTGCCCCACAAACTCCTCCACAGAGTAACAAGATCCAGACAACAGCAATCGTCTCAGTCTGCTTTTAAAACATGAATAATCATTTATCTCTAGCAAGTCTGGTGGAAGGTTATTCATAAATAGCGCCCCAGCCTGCGAAGGTAACTTACTAAATAAACTTAGCCTGTGCTGTTTACCCCGATATTTGCAAGCCATTCTAGTATGGTAATCATGCAAATCCCTATTTTGAACGTGCTTACACTTAAATTTAAAATAAAGGATTGTTTCAAATATATAAATGGAAGGTAGGGTGAAGATCTTAAACAATTTAAATGTTTCTTTGCATGATTGTAATTTAGAAAGTCCTCCAATTATCCTTAATTTTGGAAATTTGCACAACTCACGTCAGCGGTTCAGCTGCGTAGTCGAGTTATTTTAATCTAGGTTTGGAGAGCAGCAAATCACAGTGGTTAGAAACTCCATTACAGATTGAGTCTAATTACTACAGACAGGCTTTGTGAGCTGTACTCTTCTTTTCCATTTTCGTTAATTTAACTGCCATGAACAAAAGGTATTATATTATACGTATTATAGTTCCTAAATTATAACAGTATTTGCACAGGACATTTTTGTATAATTCCTCACGTATAGCATGAACTCTACGATGCGTTGGCGGGAGGGAAAATTTAGGCAATGTGGTGTTGCCGTCCGCTGGAGGGGAAAAGACACAGCGCACGGACAATATTGTCGCACCACGTACAAGGACTTCAGAAGTATTATGTTCAGAGCGTGGCAACAGACTGAGCCTCTCTGACCCCCCCCCCCCCACTCGAATCAACTCCGAGTCTACTGCGCATCTCGAGACCACGGCTCATGCTAGACCTTCTCTAGTATAAGTCTTGATACTTTTTACCTGCATTGAGGCAGTTCTGTACGAATTGGCGGAGACATATTGAAGCCGGAGGCATTCACAAAAGAATTACACTTAAAAAAATGTAACCCTTTAAATATCAAAAAGACACTATTAACATCCCAAAAAAATGAGTTAACTTATTTATATCGTTCAAGATGTCTTCGGTATTTTTACACTATTTTTGAAGATGAATTTATGTGCATATTTATTTCCTACACAAAATCTAAAAATGGTATTGAATATGTTGGGGTTAATTTTAAGCTTATTAATGTCAATACGAGCTGAAAAAAATTTATCAAATTGGTCCAGCCAATTGTTTGAAAAGTCCGTTTATTTGTGCATGTCATTATGATCAACACAAACTAAAGACTGGGACAGTAAATTGCTGGGATTGCAATTCATTTGCTTTACAAAAAATGTTATTAATAACATTTGAATTTATTTGATAAAAGGGTAAACATTGTTTATATATATATATATATATATTGTAATGTGAAAAACGAGGAAATTTTTTGAATAATGTTTTTAATCAATATTAGTACTGAGTTATGTTTCTTAAAGAACTTAAGATAATAAAATTGTGTAGTTGCGTGTTTAAAACTACAAACTTCTGCACAATGTAACATAATTTTTTAATGAAATTATAAAATGCTCCAGATAACATTTTTTAAAAGAATAACCTAAAATACTCATATTTTGGCAATAATTGTTATTTTATATTATACTATAATAGCAACCAACTGTATACAATAAAAGTTAAACAGCTGATTAAGTTTACTGGCATTATTACTTCAAAGCAATTTTAGGTTAGGACCAGCCTAAACCAATATCAATTATTTAAAACAGTATTTTAAACTATGGTTTCACTTAAAAGTTTGATAACAAACATTAAAAAATGTATCTATTTGTATACAGTTAAAAACTCTATAGAAATATAGTAAGATGGTTCTAACAAAATGTAAGTTTGAGTCATTTGCCTGTTTGTTAATGTACGTATTCATCAGCCAGTTCATCCAAAGGCGCATTAATAATTAATTAATATGAAAAAAGGTACAGTAGTCTAAAATAAATAAAAAATTTGGATTAATAATTAATTCTTAGTCTTATAGTCTGAAGCTGTACT
Organism: Philaenus spumarius; assembly: GCA_018207615.1. Classification (NCBI taxonomy): domain Eukaryota; kingdom Metazoa; phylum Arthropoda; class Insecta; order Hemiptera; family Aphrophoridae; genus Philaenus; species Philaenus spumarius. The sequence continues at coordinate 425,827 of JAGFPH010000285.1, read as the reverse complement.
TGTACTTTCATAAAATATACAATAAACCAGAGTGGATAAATAGAACTTTAAGTATGACAATGTAGGTAAGACTTCTTTGCGTGTAAGCATGCACTATTTCAAATTACAAAACCCTAATAGGCCTACTTCTTACATTTCCAATTGTGTATTTCTGTACTTTTATAAGTTCAGAATATAAGAATTATAACTGTTTTTGTAACAATACATTATTTTTTTGTGTAGGTCTACATGATTTTAAATTGTAAAATACTTTATGAAATCGTAGGTCCACTTCAAACATTTATAGTTAATTGTACATTGCCGTACTTGTAGATCAAAATTATCATTATCATCAATAAAATACAGGACTGGCCTAAATGATGTTCACAATTAATTTTAAATGTACATCATTCTGGTTTTATTTACCATACAAATAATAACTATAGTTACAATGAAAGAAAACCTCTTAAAGTTTTATCTCAGATACTTAGTATCACAAATGAAATGATCAATGTGGGCACTCCTTGTGATATGATACACATCTTATGGCTCTTGCCAGACTTTTACAAGAGTGTTATATGATCGATTGATTCAATTGTTGTGATAATACGTTGCTGGAGTTCAGGTCTGTTTTCCAGCAAAGGGAGTGTATACTCTTCTCTATCCTTGACAAATCCCCACAGTAAAAAATCACAAGGGCTGAAATCAGAGGATTGAAGAGGCCAGTTTAAGAGTGCACCGTCATCGGGACCAACACAGGCAATCCCGTAGTTCAGCCCTAACAATTCTACTGGTAATATGGAGGTGCACCATCTAATTGTGGAAGAAGCCATTGTATTGGCACATTAAAGAAAATGATTCCTGTTATTAAACAGTCATTAAAGAAAAAAGGGACGAAGAATGGTTGTGAGTAAAGGCACAAAACCATTTAAGTTTCAGAGAATCGCATTCGTGCTTGGTGTGGATTTTCCAAGACTCATAATCAGACATTTTAACTTTACCACTAAATAACTTACTAAGTTTCCATTAAGGCCTGCATACTCTCACAAAAAGAAAATCTTGGCGCTTTGTCATTTGGTTTTAATGCTTGAAGAAACTGAAGTTTGTAAACAAGCGTCAAATGCGTCCCAATATGCACCTAGCCTAACACCTGGTGGTTATACATTTACATCAATAAAATACGTTTGATGGAGGAGCAAATAGTTCACTTATTAATTAATAAAATTTAGCAGGCATTATTGTTAACTGTTAGTAAACAGATTACGAAATATAATGATTACGGTTTCAGACTTATGATCCATGGTTATATTAGTTATAGAACAGTTTTATTAGATAATGGAATATTGTTCATTGTTAAATTTATTTTGAAGATAATGTGTTTACTACACTTCATTTTTTGAATTCCTTTATACATTTTTTTGTGCCTGAGTCGCGGATCCCCTTGACCTGTCGCACCTCCTCCCCCCCCCTCTTTCCCCGCAGCGTGGGGTGTTATTTACGCCATTGATTTAGGCCAATGAATACAGAAACTATAAGAAGCGCAATGTATATCGTTACTTGAGGTGTGACAACTCGTAAGTCGATTTTTTCCGGTTTTGAGATTTATAATTATAAATGTACAGGAAAATCAGGCCTACCAAAGTAGTGATACCTTGTAAATAGGAAAAATTTATTTCGTAGGGAAATATTGTTTTGAAAATTTCCCTCGTAAGTCAACCCTACTGGCAACACTGCATTATTCTAGTGATCACTCGTATGTCTAGTGTTTACAATGGATAGTTAGCACGCTGCCGGTCAACTCTGTTTACAATCATCAAGGATAGTAACTCTATATAACAAGGTAATATGTTGTTAAGTCTACTAAATAACAGACCATATGTTAACGTTAATGGAAATATTAATGTTTTACTCATTTTACTTGCATAATATTAAAATATGGGGTAATAGTTTCATTGTTGATCATACGAGGTATCACAAGTTACAATTATTTCGCGGTAACTTGAAATGTACGCTAAATACGAGGTATCACTGTTACTATAATATCATTTTATGGTAACAATATCTCTGATTAAGCTTTTTACTTCCAGATATTTGTGAACATGAAGGAAGACGATGAAAACAGCCTATCAAGTAATGGCTCATCTACAGATAGCCTGTTACAAACATTAAAAGAACAATACCCTAATGCGGTTGTTGAACTAGTTTCCACGAAACCCAGTATACCTAGGCCTAGGCCTAATAATAGTGTTATTGATCACAATTATTACGCATCTGACCAGGCTTCGTCCGACAAAAATGTTGCAATAGAAAATATAACATTCCCAAGTGACCTTATTAATCAATTTGTAGAAGGATTGGACTGCCTGCTGGAAGACAATGTATTAGAGTCTTGTGTAAATGAAGCTTCTGGAGGATGTTATTATTATGTTGATCGAGAAAATGAAAGGGAGACGACGTTTAATAGTACTCTGAGCGATCGACCTGAAGATCAAGCTGTTAACAGCAGCGATTGCAATTACGCAACTGAACAGACTTCATCAAAATCAGTAATTGGCAAAAATGCTGAATTTCAAAATATCCTGGAACACAAGACATCACTCTCAAGCGACCAATTTGTCGATCGGTTAGAATGTGAGCTAGAAGACAATAATATTATAGCAGAATCTTTTGTACAAGAGACTTCTGAATGTAATCTTGATGGAAAAACTGGACAGTTGCACAGTGGGCATCAAAAAATGTTGAAGGGGAGAGTCACGGCATGTCACCATCAACTGAAGTAAGTACAAGTAGAAAACGCACAAGAAGATCAACAAAGATAAGGAAGAACGAAGATGGTGTAGCTGCTTTAAAATCTTTTCTAGATGCTATGCCGAAATTACCGTCGCACTATTGCAGGAAGAAAAGCAATAAGGTTTATTTTGAGCCAGTTTATGGAAACAAAATGGCAGACGTATATAAAGAGTATCAACAAGTTTGCTTAAGAAATAAAAATGGCCCAATTAAACCTGCATCAAGGGCTACCTTTGACAAATACATTGTAGATATGAATTTGTCATTTCAACCACCTAAGAAAGATAGGTGCGATAAATGCATTATGTATGAATCTGGAAATTTGGACGAAGACTCTTATCGTAAACATATTGATAAAAAAGACAGAGCTCGCGAAGAAAAAAAAACAGATATTAAAAAGGCAGAAGAAGGTTTGTGTATGGTTTTAACCCAAGATGTCCAGGCAGTGAAAGTTTGCCCTAGCTTAAATGCTTCAGCATTATACTATAAAACAAAACTCTGTTGCCACAATTTTACTGTGTATGATGTAACAAAGCAGAGTGCAAAATGTTACTGGTTCGATGAGACCCAAGAAGATCTTACTGCAAATACATTCGCTAGTTGCATGATCGACTACTTGCAAGAAAACTGGGATGGTACTAAACCAATAATAATTTGGAGTGATGGTTGCACTTCACAAAATCGCAATTCTATTGTTTCTAACGCACTCCTTTGTTTCTCCAATCAAAACAACATTGAAGTAACCCAAAAGTTCTTGATTAAAGGACACACACAGATGGAGGTTGATTCCATCCATTCGCTCATCGAACGGCGCCTTAAAGATAAGCCAATCCATCTTCCCAGTGACTTAATTAGGTACACAAAAGAAGCAAGGATCAAACCTTGTCCAATTGATACTAAAATGCTTAAATATGACTTCGCCAAAGACTATGCACAAAAAGACCTAATGATATACGACAGTATTCGACCTGGTCGGAAGCCAGGTGATCCAAAGGTTACAAACATTAGGGCTATTCATTACAGTTCAGGTGGTAAAATCCAAATACAACTGGATTTTGATAAGCCCAAAATTGACATTCCTCAAAGAATGAAAAGGCAATGTCCGCAGTTATCACATTTCTCCAGTGTACATCAGACTCCATTAAAGATAACCAAAAAGAAGTGGAAACATCTCCAGGAACTGAAAAGTGTCATTCCTCCAGACTGCCACTCTTTCTACGACCTTCTGCTATACAATGAGTCTAGCTAGAAGATAGAATAGGTAAAGACAAAATACAATCATTACAAGTCCAAGAACAGTTTTTCAACTTGTGAATTTCGTTCATTGAAATCGGGGGAGTTTTCTGTAAGGACTTTCAGTGAATTCGTTGAGATAAAGAGTTCTATTTTTTCACTACCTATTGTATTTAGTCTGCCTTTAATAACTAACAAGCATTTCAGAGTAATTTTATTTTATTATGTAATTGTGTTATTAACTATGTTAATAGTTATGTTGTTTTATTATGTAGTTATTTACAGAGGGTAAGTTTTTGTCTACCTTTAATGACTTAACTGTTTTGTATTCTGTTCACCTTAAACAACTTACCTTTTTTGTATTTAGGTTACCTTTAACTTAAATGTCTTTATATGTAGATGCAATTAACTTGCATACAGATTTTTATACATTTTATTTTATTATGTTATTAACTATGTTAATAGTTATGTTGTTTTATTATGTAAGTTATTTACAGAGGGTAAGTTTTTGTCTACCTTTAATGAATCACCGTTTTGTATTCTGTTCACCTTAAATAACTTACCGTTTTTGTATTTAGGGTACCTTTAAAAAACTTAAATGTCTTTTAAGTTATTTACTACATTAAAATAGAGAGTGGTTTTGTTTATCTTTAAGAACTTACTTTTAGTTCACATTTTCTTTACGTTAAATACTTACATTTATTCCTTATTATGTATACGTTTGTCATATTCTCTTTACCTATTATAACTTTGTAATGTAATAAATATAAATTTAAAAATACACAAATACTTTTAATGATCTTATCCTTTTATTAATATTTATTTTATGATTATTACACTTAAATCCTTTAACGTAAGTACAAGTGATATCTCGTATATAAATAATTTGTTATAGTGAAACCTCGTATGTTAGCCACACTAAGATGTGAACCCTCGTAAGTCAGTTGTTTTATTATTAATAAAAATAAATCCATGTTTTACTGTCACATTGCATTTATCAATCATTTTTGTGTGTTCTTAAAACATAATTCCTGAATAAATGTAAATAATGAATTTTATATACAGTTTTTACCTTCTCCTGAAAAGTTGAGGTTTTTGACTTACGAGTTGTCACACCTTAGTAACGATATAGGAGAATAGTCAGCCGATTTTATTCGCGCCAAAACAAGCTTGACACGGCGGCCGCAACGAGGCGCAGGCTGTCGACGCCAGTGTCGCACACTCCCCTCCAACCCCTTGCCATCGCACCAGCGACCATAGAATAAAATAGACTGGCCCATCGCCTGTATACAGTATGAAATATATAATGAAGTGTGCCTTAACCATCTTGGGAAGGTCTAGAAAGCCAAAACGGCTCGGAGATGATGCTAAAATTGTGATGCTCGTGTTTCAAATACACTGTTGTTTTGAACACTTGCAACACACCGATTTCTTACGAAATTTTACACACTTACAGAATATTAGTGTGGGATGATATTGTTATAAAAATTATAAATTATAAAAAATCTTTAAAGGTATACATAAATTTCCAAAGCTAAGATTTAATATGAAACTTTAAATTGTGACACGAAATAGTTGTTCTGTGAGAAATGTTTTTGTTTTTTGGTCAGAGACGCGGTGTAAGCGTAAAAGTTTGAGCCAATAAGTTAAATTTTATGAAACATATTTTAGCTCAATTGGTTTAGTTTTTACAGCAGGTTAAAGATACAATTAAGTACGCGCCAGAATCTCGCTATATTCCCACGGCTCACGGCTACCGTCTCATTATAGCGTACTATCAGACAATTTATTGTCTCGGGTTTTGTTAATTACTTACATAGCTTTAGTAATACATTTTAACTGCTTTTCCCCGTTAGTAATAAGTTTGATTTTCATTAATCACTCGAAGATTAAAGGTAAAATGATTTAGAATGTTGTATGATACTAATATTTATTTTAATCTAAACATTGTTTACCATTCAATCAACATATCTTAGCAACTATATAAAATGACATTTAAGTGTATTTTCTTTACGTTATTATTCTGTATAGAAATCAACAAATAATACTGTAGCTCTTTATAGTATGACAAAGTAACACATAATTACGGAAAGAAAAATAACAATGACAACATAAACATGGCATATCAAACTATATAAAATGACATTTAAGTGTATTAATTTTACTTTATTATTCTGTATAGAAATCGACAAATAATACTATAGCTTTTTATATTATGACAAAGAATAGAATTTATATGTGCCGGTAAAAAATTTATTGATGGAAAATTTTCAAAGTTATTAGCTAAAGAAACAAAAAATGTTCAATAACAGAAGAAAGAGTGCCATTCTCTGTCTCTCTAGTGCAGGCATAGTTTCTGTATTCATTGTTTAGACCTACATACATAGTGTTTTAAAAATGTGAAATTGATATTTATGCATTTACCTACTTTCTTTGTCGTTTGTTGACTTCACTGGTTTGTGAGTTTAGCCGTGTATTTTAATTAGGCGTTTTGGTTAAATTAACACGCCCATTCAATTGAGCAGGAAAAGTTTACAGGTACCCTTCGTTTTTTAATTTTATTTCGGCTACATAACATCGCTTCGATTCAGTTATAAATATTGATAACAAAATATATTAAACTGGACTTCTAATTGAATTAAGAACAGTCTCTTTTTTAGTAACAAACTTTGATTTTTAAGACGAAATTCTTTTTCGCTTTCCGTGTTTAGGCCTATTACATGAAGGCCCCTCCCCAACAAACATTTTCAATTGCACTACTATATAACTTAATTTTCTACATTTGAGTTTACTAAAACCCCTCCATGTCCAAAATATCAATTCTGCAGAAATATTGTTTATACGGTACTTTATACTCGTGGCCTACTTTCACTCTTTTAAGAGCGAACAGCTGATCCATTAGGTACCTACTGCATCATTGGCGCCAAATTAAACATATTATTATGTGTTCTATTCAAGTGTTACGCATTTCACACGAATTAACGCAGTTTTTACGAATCTTATCCAACACATGTTTTAGGTAATTTATTAATCTTATGCTTCAACTAATTAAATATGACATCGTGTGCAATAACAGATGACGTTTTACATTGTTGGAATAACAACAATGTAAGAAAATTACAGTATCATCTGTTATGTCCGATAATAAAACGACTGATTGTTGAACAGTATATAATTTTATTAGTGAAAATTATTAACACTGATAAAAATCGGTTCAATGGATTTTGATATGGAGATGTTCTATTCCCCAAACGAGTCTCCATTAATTGGTAAGTCAAAAACATACCTGCTTTTAAATTTAGGATTATAAAAATGTTTTATTTAGTTTCATGTTAAGGTTGCTAATTATTGATTGCTCTTAAGTTTAATTTTTTAGCTAACAGATTAAAAGATATCAAATATTATTACGTGAATATGGAAATTTGTAGTACCATTTTTAGTATTTATTATAGAAGGAGAGGAATGAAACTTATGTAATTTGAAAGTTACTGTGCCTTAGATGCGGAGAAACAAAAAATGATGTGTATATATTGCCGTAAAGACAATTAAAATAAAATAAACTAGGCCTAACCTCAAATTGTGTTTCTAAGCTGGTTAACCGAATCAGATGTTTTATCTGTTATTTTATGTAGTTGGTTGCTATGGCAATGAATATAAACATGTATCAAGAAACGAATTAAGAATATGCATACTTATAACATATATTCCAATTAATTAAGTGAAATACAAGCTGAATTTAATTACTTTGCAAACAAAATTGGTCGTATTTTGACTACAGACGATACTACTAAGTCTTAGTTATATATTATTAGGCCTACACACAATAATTGTATAGAAATGTCATCAGATGAATGTATCCTAAACTTGTCGGAAATATCACAATAAGCCTAGATACTATAATAAACTTACATCCTGTAAAATTAGGGCCCAGATATAACTGAAATTATTGCTAGCCTAAAATAATTACTGTACGTCCTCATATTATCTTAATATATGTAGGCTAACACTGAAAATAAGTTGTTCTTGTTTGATGTATAAGCTTATTAGGTTTGTTTAAAGTTAAACAATTCTTAAAGTTTAAACACTCTCTTGGCCCTTAGCAAAAAAAGGGTGTATTATGGAAATAATTATTTTGATTTATATACTAATATGGTTACCATAGCAAAGAATACGATAATATTTATCGTTAATTAGAATACTGTAATTAACAACATTTATTGAAGGAAAAAAGGACTTGTAGTTGTGAATTTATTATTTAACCGTCTGGAACATACGAAATACTGTTTAACATTTAAAACGTGTTTTGTAGGATCAATATCAGATTTTTATTTTGTGTATAATTATTCAACCTACATTTTCTACTACAAACAATATATAGGCTAGACCTCTCCCCCTAGGAATTTGCATAATTACCGTAGGCCTTCTGTCCGTGAACAAACAAAACCACAATAATTATTTTCACAAACGCCATTCATTTTTATTTTTTTAATTTAGAACTCAGCTGACTCATTTAACTGTCTAAATTTATAACCTAAATTGCCATTCCATCAACAGCTGATTTCATGCTTTGAAATTTGTTAGGACTTAGGACTACCTATCTCTGATTTTTTGGGTTAAGTTTCTGAGTTTTTAAGTATAACAATTTACACAGGTAAAATGAATTACATTTTAATAATTAAAAATATCTTTATTGGTTTAGTTTCGGTTTCGAATATCTGCATTTGTGTGGTATTTCATAAAATGTGTCCTGTAACCTTTGTTGGAATTGTGTCAACAGAATTTCGTTTCTCTATTTGCATCAGTATCAATTTTTTCTAATTTACCGAAGGGATGCTGTTTTAAGTGGTTAAAGGCCCACAACAGGATTGAGTTCAACCGTTAACGTTTGTGAGAGCTTAGCAATCACAACAATGTTTAAACGGCTGAATCAAACGTTATTGTTCATCCACATCACTGTAGTGTAGATAGCGACATTGTTGTTGAAATGAGTTTGAGTTACTAAACGTCACAAGTCAAACTCAATAGTTATTTACTCATTTATTTATAACGTATTGATTTAAAAAATATATATTTTTTACACAGTGCGGATAAACAATAACAATAACGATAAATTGAATACAGTAATATGAATGAACCACTTGTTTACTATATAGTAAGCTGCTGCACTCTGTGATCGTAATGCGGAACTGGTAAAACAACAACTACAAGGTCTGACATGCGCAGAAAGCGCGAGAGCGGACAATCACCCAGACACAGCTGTTTCATTTTTTGTTTTGTTCCCCGTGGTAAACAAACGTGCTGAACCGTACCTGCTTGGCAACAGACTTAACGTCAAAATCAAGACTAGAATCGCGGAAGTGTATTTGTTGTAAATAAGTTTAAAATAAAATAAACTTCTCTTAGGAAAATAAAAATTGTGATAAGTTCAACTATAAACCGCGCTCGATTACTCGGATACGGCTGGACAGATTTGAATAAAACTTTTGAATTATATTCATGATAATTTTGCTATTTATGAAAGAAGCTGGATACATTAAATCATTTGAAAACTATAGGACTCTATTTCAAAACATTCTTAACAATGTAATAGTAACTTTTCAGCCGAACAGTTTCATTGATTTGAATGAAACACATTTGTGTCCAGGGATATCTCGAGGTCCATAATTCGGAAAAATTGTTCTGTAATGTTAATGTTGATTGAAATTTGCAGTTATTTTTATTTTAAATCTAAAACGGGGTTACTGAAGAGAACCAAAAACGTGTTCTTTCTACATAGCTTACTACTCATCGGCAGGGACGTCGCTATAGGGGGGCAAGGGGGCGTCCCCTCAATAATCTTAAAATCCAAAAAGTTGTGAAATTTGAGATTTTGAAAAAAGTTGCAATTTAGATTTATGGATTAAATTGCACGTAAAACCCCTCAAAAACTCCAACTTTTGGTTTGGGTTTTGAACATTTTTGTTGTTAATTACCAACATTCACAAATAACAAGCAAGTTATACTTCCCAATCCAAATGTTGGGCAAATCCAAATATCTGTACCCGTACCAAATAAAAACATTGTCCTATTTTAAATGATGTTCTGGAAAATTTAGTTGCAAACCTTGTTATTGTGGCAACACTGACTTGCCATGCACTGCTCCAGGCCGCCAGACCAGAATTAATTGCCGGATTAAGTTTTTTAAAAAAAGGGGGAAATTTTAAAGTTCGCGTCAAATATTTGGGGAAAGAAAATGGTGGGGAAAATATGGGGAATGTTTTTCAATAATGTGATGAACAAGTTAAAATTCTTGTAAAATATTAAAAAGTACTCAATATAGCACCTGCAGTGTTATAAGTAAAATTCAACTCAGAGTGAGGCGGAAGTTCAAGCCTACGGAGGGTCAGCACGGTCAACTGGTTTCCGCTCCACACCTACCTGAATTTTACTTTTTTATAGTAGCGTATGAAAACTTTTTTTATAACAAGAAAATATAAAAATAAATCACATAACGTTGTGTATCGCGGTCGTCAGTTTATTTTGATACCAAATTTGAAGTAAATCGGTAAATGTTGAGTAATTCAATAGTTCTTAGTTACATTAAAAGCTATGCCATTTAATTACTCAACATTTACCGATTTACTTCAAATTTGGTATAAAAATAAACTGACGACCGCGATACACAACATTATGTGATTTATTTTTATATTTTCTTGTTATAAAAAAAGTTTGCATACGCTACTATAAAAAAGTAAAATTCAGGTAGGTGTGGAGCGGAAACCAGTCGACCGTGCTGACCCTCCGTAGGCTTGAACTTCCGCCTCACTCCGAGTTGAATTTTACTATAAAACCCCTACTTAGAGAAGTCCATTTTTCAAAAAAATCCGGGCTGAGTCTTCTGGGCCCATCTTCACTGAGATTTATTCCACACAAAATAAAACAGAGCCCCCTTCTGCGCGTTTGGAACCCCCACACAAAAGTTAGGAAATATGGTCAACATTTTTGGGAAATCTTAGATTTGCCCCCCCCCCCCCCAATAATTTTTCGTAGTAACGTCCCTGCTCACCGGTTACACAGATACGAATGAAACTTTAATTTAATATTAAAAACAACTAGTGTTAAAATGTAAACAATAGGCCTACAGTGATAGGCTATAAATAGAAATATTTAGTTTCTGAAAACAGCTGTTTATTTATGTGCGATTACTTAAGATAAAACACATATGATATACAATCGATAAAAAATGTTTTCCATATCTTATCTTCTAAAGCGAGAGATAATAATTGTCTGTCTGCTAAATGTATCTGGAATCTCCGTCTAAGGATTTTTGATTTTTTGATTTTATATGGGGCTTTTGGCCACGAGAAATCGATTGGAAATGGTCACCAGTCTGGGAAAATTCGTTTTCTACGTCTTTTTATTAAATTAAAAAGTGAAATTTGTCCATTTTAAACAATACAAAGCACAGCTGATGCAAATGTTTTCAATGTCATTACAATAATCATCTGTTTTCTTTTAAACTGTATTTTATTAGAGGTAAGCCTAATGTTGTATCTATTTATAGTTACCATGGCAACGAATACTTCTGCTAAATAAACATACCCTTTATTTAGTTGTTTAATGTTATAGGCCTAACCTAAACGATGTTCACGGAAATTTGCAATAATAGTTATTGACGTGAGCGAACTAGGCCCTAGGCCTAAATCGATATTGAAATATTAAACTTTAATTTAGGCCTGACTTATTTCTGAGGCATAGCGTTGAGATTATGGTTAATCCTTTAAACTGTATTTTTATTACAGGTAAGCCTAATGTTGTATATACCCTTTATTTAGTTGTTTAATGTTATAGGCCTAACCTCAAAACTCAATAATCCAATATTTATTATTGAAATCATAGCCCTGCTTATAATCGAGCTTTAGCAAGTTATATGTCAAGGAAGTTTGATGTCAAGGGGCAGAACCATAGTGATTGAGGATAAAACAAATGGCTTTTTGAACATCTTTAAAAAAATCCCTTTAATTTGACGTATTAATCGTAAAAATATAAATAAAAGCGTGGTTGAGCTCACAAAAAATTCCTTAGGGAATTAAGAAGTAAGATTTTTATAGGATGTTGACAATTTTTAACAAATTTCCATAGGAAAGATGAACTACTGCAGTGACCCTCATGGTCGGGAGTAGAAAATGAGCACCGATCATGGTCCCCAGAACAAGTTTTGTGGTGTCATTAAAAGTTGTATATTATATAACATGTATATATGTGTTCGCACTCAGACGGCTGCATTTTAGTCCGACTTAGTCCAAATTTGGTACATAAGTCGCTCGGATGAGTTCGTTAGCCAAAAAAATCAAACATCCTGAAGCACGTTTTTGACCGGAAGTAACTATTTTTTTTCTTTTTTCGTACGAGAATAACTTTTTGGGGGTTTTATCTACAAAAATAAATGTGGGATATTATTCCTCACATTTTGTTTTTTTTTTTTTTACACGACCTTATAACTCGCTTGGTCCCCCCAAAATTGATCAAAACGTAAAATACCATAAAAGTATCCGGTTCAAATCGACGTCGGAGATTTTACCGACGGCCAAGTTAATGTTTGTACGCTGTGAGTGATGCGAAGCAGTCCATAACCCTAGGCAAACGCAGAGCACAAACTACTTGATAAAAATACGATAATTTTAAGGTAGCCTATATTCTTCTGGAGCCATAAACGCACATTAAGAAAGGATTTTGCAAAAATTGTATTTTAAAGCGTAAATATTCGAGGGGTCACTCCCAGCCCTGCAAAGTTAAAACAGCTGTTCGGAACAAAAGCTTAGCAACACATGTTTTGTTTACATTCATGACCATAGCAACCAACTTGGAAATTTTAAAACAGTTTATTATTCGACACAACCAATAGGTTTTAGGTTAGATTATCAAAACTAAAACCTAACTCAAACAAAAATCAAAAGGAAAATGCTTAGTGTATCCTTAGGCCTATATATTATTTCTCAAAGGTGTTTTTTTTTTTCAATGCCATATCTACCTGAATTCTTCATCAAAATTTATGATTCAAACATAATTTTAAAGCTTATGTTCCCCGCTATGATGAAAAATTAATTACACAGCTTAAAATTAATGTTTAAAAAAATTATTGAAAATACTTTCATAAGAAAGTTTATATTATGGTCTGAAGTCGCCATCTATTTATTAACAATCTGTTTAACTAGCTTGACAACAGGCTGTTAGATGGTTTACATTCTATATGCAAGTGTAATCTATAACGCAAATTAAATCAACTTAGGCCTAAGCCGTTATAAATCATTATAAACTGTTATTTATAAACCAACGTAACTAACTTAATTAAATCAGGTAAGTACTAATATGCAAAAATTTCGCGTGCTAGTTATATGTACTCCTAATTCAACATCTGATCTGTCGTTACATATTATAAATAAAACAGCTGATTTGGATCGAAAACTTACGATCCAATAGGTGCCTGTAGGGGGGTTTTAGGTTAGGCCTACAATGAACCGAAACACGTTTATTTCCAACCAATTTGTCAAATTTAGAATCAAGTAATTATTCTTCACAACCAACAGTTTTTTTAGATTAGGTAAAAGCAAATAAAAGGCTTACTTACATATTATATTGTTTCCTTTAGTTGGTAATATCAAAATTCGTTTGATATGTTGATTATCGATTATTTAAAATATTAATGATGACGTTACAATGCGTGCAATTCCTATTATTGGGGTTGGTCGTGTCTATTTCGATCTCTGTCTTTATCTACAGGTCATCGCTACCATTGACGTCCCAAGTCAAACATACATTTTAGGCCTACTACTAAACTGTACTTATAACATAAACATCACGTAAATTAAAACTTTTCTTACAATTCGAGGTTCTAAGCTAATCCTAGGTGTAGACAGTTAACAACAATGAGCTACAGATACAATATAAACAAATCGTGTTTGTCGTTAAAAAAAAGGAAAATATTTTGTGTTGAGTAATCGGTTTTTAGATATTTTACGTTAGGTTAGGTTACGTTAAACACTAAATAGCCCCCATTTTGAAACGAGTTTATTATTTCCATCCAAATTAGGTCTTTGTAGAACTAATTAACATGTGTTTTTTTAAGTTCATATCATTCACAGTTAAAAATTGGTTTGCAAGCCCAAGATGGCTAGATAGAACCTCAAGTCAGATGCATATTTAGATCCTGAATTAACGTCCTGTACATAACACACAGAGGTAGCGTAGTCTACATTATAACGAAATTCGAGTTCGTACCTAGGTGTTTTGATTTGGGCGAAATTATGTGTTTTATTGTCTCTGAGATTTTCAAAATTAGACATAGAATTAACACAATTCTCCTTAGCGAACTCCTACTACCCAAGAGAGATCTATGCTACTGTGCTCCGAGTATCAGGTATGTGTAGGCATCGCGGTTCCCGCCCGGAGTTTCGTGATTATTTGGGTCCTCTATATATTTGGCACCTACCATCCACGGTGGACCACCTATCAAATTTCAGGTGTTTAGGCCTACTCATCGCTTGGTTAAGGAGATTTTATTTATAATTAGTTGGTCCTTCATTATCAGCGAATTTACATAGAAAAGATGAGCTATTGCACTTGCAGTGACCCTTAGGCGAGACCTAAGGAAATGGTCGGGAGTAGTAAATGAGCACCAATTATGGTCCTCAGAACACGTTTGGGGAGTCATTGTAAAAATGTTATATGTATTTGTATACAGTATACGTGTTCGCACTCTAACGGCCGCATTTTAAGTCCGATTTGGTCCAAGTTTGGTACACACGTTGGCAGTCCAAGTCACTCGAACGAGTTCATTTGCAAAAAAAAATCAACAACAGGAAGCGCGATTTTTGACAGGAAGTAATTATTTTTTGTGATTTTCGTACTGGAATAAACTTTTAGGGAAGATGTAAAATGTAAGATGTAAAATTTTTTTTACATGCAAAATATATTTCGTACACAGGGTAGCTATTCAGCTAATTCACGAGAAGACCGATTTCCGAAATAGTTGGTTGAAACCCTAAAACATACAAACTTAATTTTGGAAATTCGCTCAACTAATGTCAGTGGTTCAGCTGCTTGTTCGAATTTTATATTCATAATCAAGGGGAAATGTTCGAATAAACAATAATTGCTGTATGTCAACTTAAAAAAATAAAATACTCCTGTAATTTTCCGTTGCTCATTACAATGACGTTGATGGTGTGTTTTATTTTATTTGGAAGTGAGCAGAACTAACTACAACTACGGTACAACCTTCTTTATGCCTCCCTCCCGCAGTCACGCATCCATCACGCTCCGCACTTGGCCGTGACTTGGCTTACGTACAGCGAGTACATTCTTTCATGCGTAGATTCATTTCTTTTCTATCAGAAGAAATGTAACTGATGCTTGTGAATGTTAACAGCTATTGATGTGATGCTGATGCATTGGACAGTGTCTTCATGAAGTCTATGACAATATGCTTTCATAATAATAGTAATATTTAGAGTAGGTTTAGAAGAACCCCTGCCTACCCATTGCTAGTTCGTCTAGGATTTCCCTGGGCACTGGACAGTTACTGCTTCTGGGGAAATGCAAGGGGTTTACTGGTACCGGAACGCACCGGAACGCCGTTCCGGTACTGCTTTTGATTAATTCTGTATTTGTTTTAACGTTGCACTGGACAATCGACTTTCTCAATCACACTCATTCAACATTCGGTTCAGAATTTTACGTCCGAGAATCGAAAAACCTCAAGATATTCCCACACTACAGCGCATTGCGACTGTGTGAATCAACTACAGTAAAGTCTCCCATATTGTCTGTCAGCTCGAAATCGACACCCTTTTGCCAGCCTCGCGGCACGCCTTTGATGTTCGGCGAGCGCTTTGAGAAGAGAATGGCAGGCTACACCATTAGGCTCTTCTCCGTAGCTGGTTCCCCACTAACACTGCCTTTCTCGCCGACAGTCACCAATTTTCGCGTTTTGCGCTATGTTTGGAAGCATTTTTATCATACTTTATCGACCTTATTAAAAAATCGAAGATGTACGAATTGTAGGTTTTTATGTATACTTTTAGAAGTTTCAGAATCCGTTTGGTAAATTTAAATCGGCCAACTCATGTTAATAGGGCGCATTATGCAATATAATGGTCTAATTTGTTTATACTACAATTGTGAAAAACTATTTGCGACTAATTTTATCTTCCGCCTGTTTGAAGTACACATAATAAACAATCATTTTCCAAAATATCTACCGTTAATATTGTAACAAATATATGATTTTTTGAAAAATAGTAATTTTTAAACGTTTTTCTACTTTTCTTGGTGTAAAATGGTCCGATTGGGGTCTATAAAAACCATTTTGTAAGTTTTGTTGTTTGTTACATACATAAATTAGTTTGTTAGTGTATGGTTGTCTCGTTAACATTCTATCATTTACCTTTTAATTTTAAGTAAGTTATTTTATAAATAATTTTGAGACGTAAACTTATCCTGGTTTACTATAACTATAACACTATTTGTATAAACGATAAAGAGTGGATGTTACTCGCAAGACTTATCATTGAGCAATGGTAAATTCAAAGTGGTTGAGGTAATTCTGGTGACACGTCCTTATTTATTAATATTATTTTTTCAAGTTTGGTCCTCGTTTTATTTAAATCGCTGTATAAAAGTAATATTATTTAAGTGAATAGTAATTATTAAAATGTAACTATCTTAATTTCTTATTTACATAATTAAAATGTGTTTAGGTTTACAGTCTTTTACCAAGGATTTACATTTTGATGAAGGCTATTGACTAAATAAGAGACATTTTGCTAAGTTTTTTTTTTTAACTTCCCGCTAAGAAAATTGAAAATTTTCTAAAATCGGGAAGTTATTGGTTTCACCCCATTTTTCGAAAATCGAGTATGCATCAGATCTCGACGTTTTGAGGTCCTAGGAATCTTCCCTGACCACTCCCGAGAGGGTGTCACCCTGTCTGTATGTATGTGTGTGTGTGTGTGTGTGTGTGTATGTATGTAAGTATGTGATCCGCTTATAACTTTTGAACGGCTTAACCGATTTGATCCTACCAAACGGCGTTCTAAAGAGTTCCATCAAACTTAGATTTCCTGAAAATTTCAACTAATTCGGACAGGTAGGTTCTGAGAATTTTCGAAAAAACTAAGAAATAAAAAATTTTCAAATCAGGTTTTTTTGGAATAACTTTTAAACGGCTTTACCGATCAATTCCAAAATCTAATCAGCTTTTAACCTTGAAAAGCGACGTCGATCGCTACCAGTTCGGTCAAAATCGGTTAATTCGTTCGTGACATATCGTGAACGAAAGAAAATAAAAAAAGTGTTTTTTCTCAATTTCTCCGAAATTTTTCATCAGAAAAATTTTTGTTGTCGATTCTTTCAATGGACTCGATAAACTGCATCGATTGCCGCAAATCTAATAAAAATCGGTTGATTCATTCGCGAGATATCGTGAACGAAAGAAAATCAATAAAAGTGTTTTTCCTCAATTTCTCCGAAACTTTTCATCTGAAAAATTTTTGTTGTTGATTCTTTCAATGGACTTAAAAAACTGCATCGATTTCCGCAAATCGCATAAAAATCAGTTGATTCATTCAAAAGTTATGGCAGTTCAAAATTTCCAAAAATAGTGTTTGTTGTAATTAAACTTAGCGGGAAGTTACATGGATGGCCTTTAGGGTCAACCGTTTTCCAAATTTGTTTTGTATGTGATGGTACGAAAATAGTTACCTACATATATATATATATATATATATATATATATATATATATATGTGTGTACTTATAAACTCACCCTTATACTGCACTCTTAAACTCACCAAAGATACGTAAAATAGGGATTTTAGAAGTGAAAATTTCAAAACTTTTCATTTTGGGTGGACCCGGACCACCCTTTCCGTCACTTCCGGTCAGTATCGGCAGCGTTCCGGTACTGGAAAAATTACGAGTAAATCCCTGGCTCTAACAGAAAGAGGTGTTCAATGTGGATAATGTACGGTCAGCTGACCAAGGAAGGCTCCCATTTGACTTGCGAGTTGTTAGAAGGAACGCAACGATATCTTGAAACCACTTTTATAAGGAGTAAGTTCAGTTTAGTTGGTTTAGATAATTTGCTATACAACTATTTGAACATAAATGTACTAGCTGACCCGTGTGAATATTTCTTACCTGATTTAATACGTTGATTTAGTTCAGTTAATTACGTTTATTTACGTACATTGGTTTATAAATAACAGTTTATAACGCTTGTATATGGAATGTAAACAATCAAACTAACAGCTGTCATATTAGTTGAACAGATTGTTAATAGATGGCGCCTTTCAGTAGGAAACATATGAAGTAGAACATAAGCTTTAAAATTATGCTTAACATAATTAATTTTGATGAAGAATTAAGGGAGATATCACTTAGTGACAAAAAAACACCTTTGAGAAATAACATGGATTGTTCATCTACTGGATACGGCGAGAATTAAATTTATTGCAGACACAACGGTGGTGCTACTTCTGGAAAATGTCTACCTAGATTTTCGTTGCATGGTCTCTAGACTCCAAAGTCTCCAAAGCCACAGAAAACTCTCAAAGACAACACCTTATGTACATAGATATATAGACCGTACACATATCAAATCAAAGGTATATGTGCTATATATCACTTTTTTACGGTTATGATAACAGCCGCAATTTTGCACGAATAACTTCCAGACTGATTGAATATCTCGGTCGAGTTCGTTGGTTAACAAAATGTGACCAAGGAAAAGTCACCAAAACCAAAACTCCGTTAATATTAAAAAATAATTGTACTTGTTTAAGTATTATACGTCCTAAAAGTAACACCAACCATTATTAACGCTAGGGTGCGGAAGTAGGGGTTGAAGAACAAAAAATTAAAACCCCCTTAACAGTATAAATTCGTCGAAAGTTAATTTTCCTACGTCTACTTAACAAAGTGCGTTTTTGCACACTCACAGCAGTGCGCAAACTAAACTACACGTGTTCAGCGTCAAGTAATTATACCACTTTGTTTAACTTTACCGCACGGCAGTGGCGTAGCACGCGGGTGGCAGGGATGGCCCACGCCATGGGCGCCGCGCCGCCGCGACGGTTTCGCTTAATCGTCACCTGATTTTCATACTATTGAAAAAATGACTCGAACACATAGACTGAGATAAAATAGCAAAAGATATATGGCTTACACTGGCTGGTCTTAAACTAGGCTACAAGTTAATAGTAAAAAGATTTCTAGCAGCATTTTTACAAGTCTGAAAAACAAAGGATCTGGGCGTCGTTAATTCCGTGAAGTGCGATGCTCTGCAATGTATAACATTTTACATTTAATCTGTGTTTTTTTTTTTTAGAATCAATAATTTTAGCCACGGATCAATTTTTATAATATTAATTATAAGTGATTTTCTACTCACGTCAATGATCCTTGTCTGTTTTTCTCTATCTAAAAAACAATTGCAATTTCGGACTTATCAGTCCATCATCGGGTTATATATAAAAACACTACGAACACAAAATAACATACAAACAACACATATTCACTCCGTTTGGAGATCGTAAAAGTTCAATGCGCACTGTCGTATCGCGAACATTGACGTGCACGACGTTAGGTAAATTAGCACTGACTCAATTACTATTACTGAGTCAATTAATATTATAATCTGTTTTTCTTAGTAAACAATGAAGTCGAGCTAACTTTGATAGATTAAAAATCGTTATTTTTATGTATGATTGTACGAATGTAATTTTTCAAACCTAACTAATACTTTTTGTTTACCAGCTTGTTCCTAATAAATAGTTCTTTTGAGAGTGTAAAGTCTAAAACATTGTTACAGTACACATTTCTAAACATTGTCTTTACACATTCGATTTAAATTTATGCAATTAAATTTTATTGTTGTTAAGTCATTGATTAACTGTAAATGTGCTTATTTTGTGGAAATAAATTCTGATTTTATTTGATTTATTGAGTACACATTTTTTTTTAATAAACAAAATCTGCAAAATTCTCAAATAAAAATATACGTGCCAAGAACCTAACTTAAGAATTCCACACTTATACTTGTAAAGTTTTTAACGCAATTACAATTCTTTCCAATTAATCCGTTTGATAATAAAAATCCGTTTGACTATATTTTTGTAAGTTACTGAACCCTCCCCTCTTCTGAAGGGCGCCACTTTCAAGTCTGGCCAGGGGCGCCAGTCAGCTTAGCTACGCCACTACGCCGCACGACAGTTGTTTACTTTGCCAACTCGGATGCAAAGTAAACAGCTGATGTAGTCTATGTTTTGAAATTATTATTATTGTGGGACTAACCTCTGTCAAACAGATCTTTTTAAAAACTAAAACACTAATTTGAAATATAGCTGTAGGAAAAACGTTGTGTGTGTATTATGGATGCCGCCCTCAGCTACGCCTCGAGCATCAAATGTTTATCTCGTGCGCCAAACTCAACTTTGCACCCTAGTTACACAAATAATATTAAGTAAACCTTTTTGTATGAAACAATGTTCGATACGACCAACACTTTTACCAGTAAGGGGTCAAGACGAAAAATATTTCATTACTTAGTTCGTTTGACAGCTGCGACCCTTAGCGCATTTAGTATAAAATAAAACTAGGGGTTGAAGGTAAAAAAATGCTGACCACTCTTCGTAGGCACAGTATCAAATCCTTTCGGCATTATTGTAAATCGTTTGGTCAACGGTAAAGGCGAGAAAGGGGGCGTCTACTTCATGTAGAGTAGCTGTTCAACGTGGCAATACCGGATTAGTTTTGACTCGAACGAGTTCACTTTTCTTTTTCCAGTTTGACATCTGTGTAGAATTTCTTTATAATCTAAGGCTTAAAATGTACCAGAAAATCCCATTTAAAACAAATGTACCTGCTCCTAAAGGGAGGGATTCAAATTTAAACGTGGTAAACTAAAAATATGGAATTTGAAAAATGAATGTTATAACACGTGTTTTTTTTAATTGGGTTATAAACGCTTGGAGATATTCCTAAATTAACTCTAATATTAAAAATCCTCCATAGAATCGTTGAAACATAAAATACGTTAATTTCATGGGTCAAATTGATTTATACCAAGTATTTATTTTATATCAAGAACGTTTAATTTATTTGTTTTACAACTGCTGTATACAAGGCATATTTATTTGTAGACCTTACAGCTGATTTTTATCAACGAGTGTGTAACGTAAAAATCAGATACCAATATTTCATCGTCATTTTGCCAGAATTTAACCTACTTGTTTAGTTACGCTATTTCATTTTGTTTACGAAGAACGTATTTGTTTAAAATGAACTCGGTTTTAAATTGAAGATGGTTGAACGGTTATCAATGAGTTTGAATTAAAAACCCGATAACAGAAACAATTATTGTTTACTTGTTTTGTTTAACAAAATAAGATTTTGTTGATTAGGTTCAAAGGTTGTGTTGAAACAAGGCGTGTCTTCCCCTTCCCCCTCCACATTCCCCTTTTATAATTAGACAACACAGCTGTGTTCAAGGTTAAACAAACTTCCCCACTACCGATCATTCGGACGGCAACACTGCGCATGTGCAGTTGGTTGATAACAAACGTTTTCCCCTTTCCCCAGTCTAATTTCCCCTTTCCCCCACCAGATCGAATGAGTCGGCCATTTCCCATAGTACATAAATAGACTCGAAAGTTATCCCCACTCTCTCCGGTCTGTATGTTCTAGTGTTTGTTAGTTGAACATTCGACGCGTTTTAACGCAGTGCGGAGTGTTTCGGAGCGCTCGCAAACGTTCTTTGCAGAGTTTTTTTTTGAGTTGATAACGATGGATTCCAACACTACAGGTACACATTTTTAACGTTCAAAAATAATTACAATTTTGAATTTAGCCACAAATTCAGAGTAGGGATTTTTAGGTTAGGCGTAGTACAACCTTTTTCGGTTCATTTTAATCTTCCAAATTATTGTAACATTCTTTGAGATAAGTTTGTCATACTGTAATTTGAAATTTTACGTAACATTTCAACCATAATTTTGTTACTTTTTATATAAAATACATATTTTACCATTCAAATGGCCAGTCTGTGGGTTTCGTGTGTGAACATGCCATTGAGATTATTTTTATTCGTCGTTTGTTGAAAGCCTATCTCAGCAAGAAAACCCGCGTGTAGCAGATAAGGAGGTACAGTCCATGTACATGTTTATCATCCCCTCCTTTTTCATTTAGTAGGCCCCTAAGTTGACATTGTTAATTAACCAATCTTTTTTTAAACTTTGTGCCTAAAAATATTGTTAACATTTTTGTATTTGATGATTTGAAATTATTGTTATCGTTAAACATTTTGGTTCCTTTTATTACACAGTAGTTTCGACAAATACAAATGGCATCTTCAGGGCAACATAAAATTTACTCTGACAAAAAAAAACACTAAAATATTCAGTTAAATTTCTGTAGATGAATTTACCTATTTAAATATGATGTTATGAGTACCCTACATAAAAAAACAGTGCTTCCTCTTTTGATATTACGATGTTACCAAATATGCAGTTGTATTGAACTGCTAGCTGTAGTTAATTTTGTGACCAGAGCGTATAGTTTGGCGTGTTTCGTTCTACCTTAACTATGAAGTCAATATAACGCTTCCTCTTTGGGTACTAAAATGAAAAATGAAACCACAAATGATCTTTCAACTAAGAGAGCAAGGTTTGGTTTATTGTTCTTATCTTCTTTAATTAACCAAGAAGTCGATTGAATGCTTCTTCTTTGTAAATTTAATATTATGTGCAAATAAATCAAATACTTGCCCCATAGTTGATGGTGTACTATCGACGTAAAATTCGGCGTGTTCAAGTTAACCAAGAAGTCGATAGAGCGCTTCTTTTTTAGTTGTTGCAACGAAAACTTTTCATTTGGAGTTGGGGAGCAAGATTTGGTTAACCAAGAAATTGGCATACCGCTTCCTCTTTGTACATTGTAACGTTAGTTTAATATTATGTATAAAATACACAAAATAGTTCCCACAGTCGATCGTATGCTAAGGATGTATGATTAGGTGGTTTTAATTTGGTTTAACCAAGAAATCAATATACCGCTTCCTCTTTGCACATTGTAACATTGGTTTAAAAATATTATGTGTAAAATACAAAAAAATAGTACCCATAGTCGATCGTGTGCTAAGGATGTATGATTAGGTTGTTTTAATTTAGGTTAACCATGAAATCGATATACCACTTCCTCTTTGTACAT
>JAGFPH010000285.1:385033-396302 GCA_018207615.1 Philaenus spumarius | reverse complement strand
TTTTAGTACCAAGATTGTTTAGAGAATATGGTCACTACAATCAAAGAAATTAATATGGGGTTGTTACCCCTATACAATAAATTTTTTTAACTAATTTCCTACAAGCTATAAAATTGGGTAGGCTAATATTAATCTTGTGTGGATATAAACAAAATTTGCAATTCGATTACTTAAGTCAAAGCAATGAAATGGGATAACTACCCTTAAAATTAAATAATAATTAAAACGGGATAGACTTTATAGCTACCCATATAAAATAAATTTCATTAACATTAAATACCCATATGTTTAATCCCCTGCCCTAATGTTTGATTCTCTACCACCTGCCCTGATCATATGAATCTTATTTTAACCAAAAAGCACTTCAAAATAAAATGTTCAATGCACTCGCAAATTGTGTTCGTTAATTTAATCTAAATATGCATTTATAATCTCAAATCAAGCAATAGCGAAGCACTGCCGGGCCGTCTAGTATATTATTATAAACTACTGGAACCTTCTATAGGCTACACATAATCATGTTATGTTTTCTTTATAATAAAGGTGTATGATTAAGAATAACCCCAAACCTAAGATGGTAAATAATGTTAAATGTCCAAATCAAATTATTTCGTATATTTTATAACAGCGGTTATAATAAAGGTTAAAAGAACCAGCAGGGCTCAAGTCTACACTTAATACAAACCTAACCTAAAAGTTAGAAATACAAACAATTGCTTCAAAGTTTGAAATCAGCTGTTAGTGGAACTATTAGAGCAAACAGCTGTTTTATCTGTTATTTTATTCAATTGGTTGCTATGGTAATTAATCTTAACCTAAGAATTTTTTCCAACTAAATTTACAAATATTGAAACAAAAAATGTTTTTATAAAAATGAATTACATAGCATAGCCTATGTTACTCAGCGTATTTACTTTTATGTTATGTTATTAGTTTTTTATTTAAAAAAAAATTTCAGTTGGTTCAGTAGTTCCAGAGAGTATCCCATACATACAAAGAAACAAATATTACCTCTTTGTAATATCTTTATATATAATACGTGAAGCCGTTTTTTGTAAACACAACTCCTCCCTTATTTCTGGACCAATTTTAATGTTTGAGGTTTCAAAAAATTCGTCTCATTTCGTAGTTTTGCAATAAGGTTTTTGCATCTAGTTGATTAGTTGACATCTAAGGTTTTAGATGTCAAAAATTCTTATCCTTAATGGCGTGAGCTAATCTCAAAGGTCGGGTTTTCCCCATAAGATTAACATGGAAAATATTTAAAAACCATTTCTATACAAAACAGCTGTTTATAATAAGAAACAAACTAATCTAGCTGATTTCGTGGATGTAAATAACGATGATTACAGTATTCAGAAGGTTATAAAAACATTTTAATACAAAACCATTTCTATACAAAACAGCTGTTTATAATAAGAAACTAACTAATACAGCTGCTTTGTGGAAGTAATATATTGATTTTTATAAGGGAGGAAATGAATTATTTATTCAAATTATAAAATTTACGAACTAATTTGTTTTGAACATTTAACATTATTTACCATCTTAGTTTTGAGGTTATTATTTATAACTTTTTGAAGTGATAACTTCTATTGGCCCGTTGGGCACTTTCGACTTGGCTATGTTTTCGAAATCTCGCGTCACGCCAGATTTCTCGCGAGATCTTGCATCACGCCAGATTTCCCGCGAGATCTCGCGTCACGCCAGATTTCTCGCGAGATCTTGCATCACGCCAGATTTCCCGCGAGATCTCGCATCACGCCAGATTTCTCGCGAGATCTCGCGTCACGCTTTTGTTTAGACACAAGTCAGATCGTGGAGAGGGAATATTATTAATACATTATTTACATTTATTAGCATAGCAATCAAATTAACACATAAGAATTAGTTAATATAATATAACAGCTGATTTCGCCCATCATCTGTAATTCTTAAACAAAACCCAGCTTAGATTATATTTTGGGGTTATGTTTACAACTTCAACCATTAAAATTTCTTGTGATGTTAATTTTCTTATATATTAGTTATACAACTAATGTAGGCTTCTATAACTATAAGTTATATGGGCTTCTACACGTTATAAGATTTGCTTTGGGGTTATAAACTGTATATAAAACTAACCTTTGATCATTAATATATTCGTTTATACAAATTTAAAGAAGGATACCTACTGTTTAACTTCGCAAACATTCGTACATCTTTGTATAACATATTTGATTATTAATTTCTTTACTGTAATATTAACAACTTCTAAATCATTTGATCTATCAATATGAAATAAAAGGTAACTAAAAGATAATATTTTTACCTTTCTTTAAATATATAATAACGGATATAAATAAACAATTTGAACAAATAGGCCTACAGTTTTATAATCCTTATAATTGTACACATTTACCGAGTTAAAAATCCCCGTAGTCATAGAAGTTATCACTTCCAACGTGTGGTCTTAAGCACACCTAGTTAATTACTTTCCTTACCCTATACTAGGTAAGGTAAGTATTGCGATCGACCCAAAAATTCGATGTCGAGTTTTCATAATATCTTTACGTTTCAAGGCCCCCTGAGTCCAAAAAATGCATTTTTGGCAATTGGTCTGTCTGTGTGTGTGTGTGTGTGTGTGTGTGTGTGTGTGTGTGTGTGTGTCCGGAGTGCACAGGGCAAACGGCTGGACGGATCGAACTGAAATTTACAGGATATCTTCAAACATGTAAACAATTAAACCCATGTAAATTTGAAGCAAATCGGAGGTGGTGTCTTACCGTGGGAGCAGTTTTTAGCACACTTTTGGTATTTACTCCAAATTCCCTCTAACGATTTTGATTAAACTTTGCTAACATACTCTACTCCGACCCCCTTAACACCCTATGTACGCGAAAGACCGTTAAAAATTCGTTGAAAAAAGTTATTACACAAACCAAGTTATTTTGTTTTTATCTCTGAAATGGCTGGTCCTATCGACTTGAAAATGGCCTCATTCGATTCAGCGTCCAAAATAATGTCAAAAACGATACCCCACTCAACTTTTTCCATTTTTTCAAAAATTGCCCCCAAAAAGGGCGTTTTTGGGGGTAAAAATGTCTTTTTTTAAACTAGCCGTATTTGGTATCAAATTTGACATTTTGTGAGGTTAGAAATCGATTGAGACCAAAATCAGGTCCGTGGGATTAACCGTTTTGAAGTTAGTACCGCTTTCTTCGAAACGGATACTCCTATTAACTCGAAAATGGTATCATCAATCTCTCGCTCGAGAAATTTGATAATTGATACAGCATCTATTTTGGTAAGGAAAGTTGTGTGATGTGCACACCAGATGTTTTTTTGTTAGGTTTTTGATTAAGTGTAGACCTGAGCCTTACTGATTATTTTAACCTTTATTATTACTGCTGTTATAAAATATAAGAAATAATTTGATTTGAACATTTAACATTATTTACCATCTTAGTTTTGAGGTTATTATTAATCCTACACTTTTATTATAGGCCCTAAATAAAACATAACATATGTTTTTAGAAGGTCGCACCGGGGGTTGGCGTGCGGAGCACGCAGGGGTCTCCCCTAGTTAGTATAGATTTACACATCTACGGATAAAAATGTGCAGCAAATTGTTATGATAACAAGCTTCCATTATATGATCAATAAAAAGGAATATAGGTTTGCTTAGGCTACTCATAAAAACAATTTTAATTTAATAAAATTGACTAGTTTTACTTTTGTTGTTTACCTTCCGTTCTTAATCAGCACAAACCAGTAGATGGAAGCTGGTGCTGAAATATAGGCCTAAGTTACTTGCTAGATAAATGGAATGGAACGAAGGAACACGGGCGAAGACTGGTACGACAGCTATATAGGTTAAACCTTACTTCTGTAGGTGAAGTTTGTTTCTTCGAAGCTTCTAATCAACTACCAAAATGTAGGCCAAGGCTGTATATCCCCAATGCTGGCAAATTGTCAACATTACATACATCGAATTTAGTATCTATTCGTTCGAATCCAACGAATAAGAAATTATAATAATGTAACTAAATTATCCAAATGTATATGATTTCAACTAGCAAATTAAATTAAATTACGTTCATTACACTTTCCTTTCTGCGTAAACAGATGTCCAACTGAATTAAGTGAACAACAAGCAAGCTGCTTGCCATGTAGAAGGACTCCCTTCCTTTCGTTATTATGGTACCTTTGACGTAAATAGTGAGATTTCTGGATATATCGGTATCATATTTAACCTATACTAATATCCTAATCTATACTAATATTATAAAGAGGTAAAGTTTGTTTGTTTGTTTGTATGTAGGAGGTAATCTCTGGCGCTACTGAACCGATTGAAAAAATAGTATTACTAATAAAAAGCTACACTATCCCTGAATAACATAGGCTATAATTCATTTCGGTAAAAACCTTTTTTAATTTTAATATTTGTAAATTTAGTCGGAAAAAATCTTAGGTTAGGCCTAGAATGATAAACCAACACATGTATTTACATTTATTACCATAGCAACCAATTGAATAACATAAAAGATAATATAGATGTTTGCTTCAATTTTTCCATTAACAGCTGATTTCAAAATTTGAAGCAATTATTTTTGTATTTGTAGCTTTTAGGTTAGGGTTTTAAAGTGTAGACCTGAGCTGGGTAGGCTGGTTCTCTTAGTTTTGAGGTTTGTCCTCTGTCATAGCTCAACCGCTATGGTACTTGCCTCATAAGCAAGACGTCCCGGGTTCAAATCCCGCGGGGGACCATAAAATATTTTAAAAAAACCCCAAAAAAACATGCTCGTTAGCCGAAAGGCACAAAGTGGCATGGAAAGAAAAAAAAAAAAAAAAATGTTTTGAGGTTATTATTAATACTACAACTTTATTATAAATAAAACATAACGTATGTTTTTAGAAGGTTCCATTGGGGGTTGGCGTGCGAAGCACGCAGGGGTCTCCCCTAAAAAGGTGCGGGAAATAATGAAATTTACAAATAATTGAAATTATAGTATTACAATTAATTATTAATGTATCTGCTACATAATCAAGTTTGCGTATAACATAACAGTAATTACAATGCAATACAGTATTATTGTCCGCATACACTAAAGTTTGTACTTAATTCTACCGTTTTGTTCACTTTAAAGATTTTATTTAAACTTATTTGGTTTAAGTCCAGTTTATGTCTCGGCAGACCCAGCCACCATTTTGAATTTTAATTCACATAAAAACAATGTTAAACGGGTAATAAGATCACTGGAGTAATAACGATCAGACAATTATTCTGAATGTGTAATTTTAAAGTTAGGACAGTCCGAATATTGATATATTTTAGTTTTTAACTAAATTTGATCTTTGACTTAACTCAAAATTAAAGTTTGCGATTTTTTTCTTATTCAATAATGCAAATATCAAAAATGTAAAAATATCTCCACATTCAAAGTTGGTTATATTTCAAATAAAAGTAATTTCAATAATTTTGGATAGTTTATTTATGAGGAAAAAATTCACGTTATTGTAGAAGCACGTACGCGCCGAATTCGTGCTCCTACTTACAGTGACTAGATAGAGACAGTGTGGCCAAGTGTGGTCTTGTTTCCTATTGGTCAAGATGTCGGCAGCCATGTTTTTCCAAAATTCGTATCTGTTTACATTACATTCATTCACGTTCACACATTGTAAAAGCGATTTTACCAATTTGTTAACAGATATTTGTTAGTTTTTACTTTAAAATAAACGTAATACCGTAGTTATTTTAAAGCGATTTGTGTTGAAGTATGTGATATTGCACCAAATTAATAAGGAAATGACAGCAGATTAGGCTACTCCCGCCACTCTACGGAATCGTTTCAGCGCGCATATTTCAGAAGTAAGTGCATACCAAAAGTCTTTTATTTACAACATTTTAAAAAGTTCATTTACATAGGCAAATCCTTTTTATCAATAGAAAAGATAAATGCAATAAATATTAGTATTACGCAATTTTAAGAACTGTTTTTGGCCCAAACCTATAATTTTGTCCGTGTTAGCCCTACGTTTGTTTATAGTTTTCAAATTAAATTGGCATCGTTATTTTTTCTGTACAATCTAAGACGAATTTACAATCTATTATTTCTGTAAAAGTAGGCCTAACTGAAATAATAAGGGAAATTAGTAATGAAACCTGTTTTTCGGCCTTGAATAACTTACTTGAAAATCTTGAATTGCCTAACCTCAAAATCAAAGAATTGTAATTTCGATGTTAGGCTTAAATTGTTGTTAGAGACATTAATTTTATTATTAGCTTTCGATTGAAATAGAAATAAATGAGTTAGTTAGGAAAGTTTTAATTGCTTCGCTTATTTAAAAAAAAATCTGATGGAAATAAATATATTGTAAAAATCAGAAAGTGTAACTTTGAAAATATTTAATTTGTAAAATTTATTCATTGATAAAAAAGGCTAATTAACAACAGGATAATAATTTTGCATTTTGATTTAGGCCTATTCGTTGTTTTATTTTTCGTTTTGTTATACTTTGAATTTTTGATATTTTAATTTATTCATTAAGTTAGAAAAAATTTCAAATTTAGCTTTAAGAAAATCATTTTTAAGATTTTGCTTTTCAAACTGAATTGAAACCTAAAATCAGTAAATGCAAATTTCATAATTAACTTGCACACAAAACTTTAACTCTGGGGAATTTTAAGTAACAAAATTGTTGTTTAAAATTTATGGTGCATTTGTTATATAAGTTGAGAATTAAATTTAATTAAAAAAATGTCATTATGACAAGTCAAATACTTTTTCAGATAGATACAAATTATTGAAAATTTGGTTCCTTGAAAATAATACAAAACCTTGACTTTTATTCAAATAAACCGCATAAATAATGTAATTGAACTTCAAAATGTTTTTTTGAACGTAGAATTGAATAAAGAAAATAATAGTGCAACTTGTTTTGATATAGCTTTATTAGTTTGTAATTAACGTCAGTAGGCTACTCAACTATCGACATAGGCTAGTAAAAAATGTGATAGTATATAGGCTAAATCATTATTTTTTATAGGTTATTTCATTTTAAACAACTTATCTGCTTTCTAACTACTTTTTAACATTTAAAAAGTTGTTTACGAGGCCTTTATGAAATAAAACAAAAGGTTTTATAAATATTTTGAAAATAAATTACATTATACTTTATGGCAGATAACATTACTTTTAGGAAAAACATGGCGGCCGCTTTCATGTGGCCACACTGTCTCTATCTAGTCACTGTACTCCTACTCGAGTGTGCCTGCACTCTGGTGGTTATCACATCAACTTGTTGCTCGCGGAGGAATACTAGACAAATAATATATTATATCCGTTAATGTTCAATGTGTGAGAGAAAGCTGTGTTAAATAACACATACTGCCATACTTTGGTCACGCATGCGCATTTCAGTACGTTTACTTCTATAACCCTCTATTTTCCGCCTTTATGAAGCTGCCCTATATTTGCTAGCGGAAGAATGAAAAACTAGCAAACTTAATGATAGCTCTACCACTTTGGAGAGGTGAGGTGCGGTCAACTCAGAAATATTTTTCACTCCTACCGAGCCTAAGTCTTTTATGAATAGTTATATTCTTTAAAACATCTGAAGATACATCTTGTTGACCAGTATAAAATAAGATATCGCTTGGATTGTCTACTCAACTTAATTAGCCCTATAAATCGTTTTATATTGAACAAGGGCTTCGTTTACCAACCAGGTGACTGAAAACAGATTATTGTATACTATCAAGGCGTATTAAAGAAGATGTGTGCATGCGCAGGTTCTCCCTCCACTCCAGCCTACCCGTGACGTAGCGTGTTACACAGTCGGAGATCCAGTCTAGACTCCTTTGCCATATTTACCGCCGAAACTTGTACGACCTTCAAGCATTTTTAACGTCATAATTATAGGCAACATAGTTTATTATTGTAATAATATTTCTTATAATTAATAACCATTAATTATAATGCCTTCTTGTGCCGTGTTTGGCCAATGACTACATATCAATAAGACGAACAGTTTAAATGGGTAGAATTCAGCCCATTAAAGTAGGTATAAAAGTGTGATTTTGCATCTCGCCGTTAGGAGCGCTGAGCGCTCTTTTTGCAGACGAGTGTGTGACAAGAATGGAAAGAGAAGGAGAGACAGAGAGATCCGACTGTTATGTGACCTTGAACGCAGATTGTTGTGTCGACAGACAGTGCATGCCCCTCTGTTATTTATCATTGCAATTATTAAATTTAATCAAATCAGTTTCATTTATTTTGACACATAAAGCTGTTTGTTTATACAAGTTTTTATTAAATTTATACTATTGGTAAGTTCTTTTAAGAATTGTTTCAGTTAATACTAAACTCGTAGGAGTCAGCTGATTTGAGTTTTGTCTGACTTATTGTTTGTGATGATATAGTAACAATCGGCACCAGCTGATTCTGTTTTTGTTGACTTTATTATTGTTCTAAAAAAGCAACAAACAATATTGTATCCATAGTATTGCATTTAGAAACATTTTAGCATTAAGTTTTTCGTGTTTTAAACTGTGTTTGCTTTATTAATTAACTATGGAAATTGGAAAGTTACACAAACCTCCTAAGTGAAATAGATTCTGCCAATAAAAATATTGCAAATATGGTTTAGTAACCAGGACTACTCTTAAGTACTTACTAATTGCATAAATTTAATACAAATTTGTGTAAACAAACAGTTTTCTGGGTCAAAATAAATGAAACGCATTTGACTAAATTTATTATTGCAATAAAATATTATCGCCGTCTGATCCTGAACATCGCCCCCAAGAGGGGCGTGCACTAACTGGCGGAAAACGCCATTCAGGATATGATTCTAAGCGTAAAAATGATTGAAAAAATTCCTATGAAGGTATGTCCTAAAATGAGCGTTCCTTCTATCAGTCTGTATGTGATATTTTAATTAAAAATTATTAGTTAAAACCCACTAACAATATAGAGATGAAACTTTCCACGTAAGCGCACACGCTTGCAGACTTATTTAGTGTAAAAAATCTGTTTACCTTTCTAAAAGGCGGACATTAAAAGTGTTTGTAGATACGACCGTTTTAATGTTACTTGAATTTGTAAAATTTAATGCCTCAAACTGTTCCTTTACAAAACAAACAATTGATTCAAACTGTCAAATTTCAAATACATATATTTACGGATTGATAGTCATGGGTTTGATTCCGAGTTTTTCAAAATCAAGCCGTAGGTGCAGCAGGATTGAAGCACCTCAAAGTACAGTTAACCAGAAAAGTCCTAAATTCCCAATTATCAATATGTGCCCCCACCATTAAAAACGCGGGGGAAAAATAATTGTATTATTAACACACTGTTTTTTAATCACTGATTACAAATCTTATATTGCAATATTTCTGAAACAAACCAAGCGAACGTGAAACCCAAATTTGTTATTTGTCTACCATTTTTGACGAAACTCACTTTCTTTATGTTTTTTGAAGTGCTAAATTTGAATTTTATATTGGATTTACACATCTCACTTTTG
Source organism: Philaenus spumarius (assembly GCA_018207615.1). Classification (NCBI taxonomy): domain Eukaryota; kingdom Metazoa; phylum Arthropoda; class Insecta; order Hemiptera; family Aphrophoridae; genus Philaenus; species Philaenus spumarius. The sequence continues at coordinate 386,792 of JAGFPH010000285.1, read as the reverse complement.
TGGCGCGCTAATAAATTACACTTATAAATGATTTTATTATACAAAGAATTATTTAAATGAGGGACTTGAGACTATTTTGTTAGTTATGTTTCGCTGCTGAAGTAGCATTTATATTCCAATTATTAAAAAAAAGGATGTTGGTAATAGGAAAAATAAACTGATAGATGTGTTTAAAATAATTAAACTTTATGGGATCAATGCAAAGTTATTATTTACAGATGCATAGACTGGAACTGCGGAAATGACGATTTTGCAGAACTACCAGACAATAAGTTGAGGTACCGTGTCCCGTGTTCAGTTCATTTTAAAAGTACAACATTCATCAACTCATTGAAAAACAGGCTAGATTGTTATACTTTCCTGCTAGAGAACGGAAAATTTGGCAATTATTAATTTTAAGTGTTTTATAGGAAATAAAATAAATAATAACATACGAAATTTACATAGTTACGTCTAATTGGTGAACTGGGGGCAACAGCCCCTTCACAATAAAAATAAATTTTTAGCCGAATTTTCGAAGAAAATAAGAGCTATATTACACTCGACTCAATTTGAAAATTACTTTATATTATATATATATCTGTTTTATTCCCGGATCGATAAGTGGTAGTAAATATGCTTCAAAATTGCTGATTTTTTGGTGAAAGGGTCCTAGTAGGATTCTTCAGATATGCTTTTTTTTGTTCTTCGATCGGATTCAAAATGGCGGAGTTATACCGATTAATCGTTTTTGGGTAGGGATTTAAGTATATGGATTTTTCCCACCTTGATAAAATGGTAGTAAATATGCTTCAAAATAGCTGAAATTTTAGTGGAAGGGTCCTTGTAGGATGTCCCAGACACTGATATTTTCATTTTTCGATTTTACACAAAATGGCGGTTTGTTTGATTTAAACCAAAATGGCAAAGTTAGAGCGAAGAAATTGCATTATTACTACCACCCATAAGCCCTTGTGCAGATTTTGAGCTATATCGTTCAAAAGGTAATTAAATTTTCTACAATCCTGTGTAAAGGTATTTCAGGTACAGTCCCCGGAACAAGGAACAAAATTGATAGAAAACTCCCGATAAATGATTTTTTCATTATAAATGTCAGGTTTTTGCGCGATTTCTCCCACTCATAAGCCCGTGTGCAATTTTTGAGCTATATCGTTCGAAAGATAATTAAATTTAATACAATCCTGTGTAAAAGTAATTTAGGTACAGTCCCCGGAACAAGGAACAAAATTGATAGGAATCTCCCGATAAATGATTTTTTCATTATCCATGTCAGGTTTTAGCGCAATTTCTCCCACTCATGAGCCCATGTGCAATTTTTGAGCTATATCGTTCGAAAGGTAATTAAATTTCCTAAAATACTGTGCAAAGGTATTGCAGGTACAGTCCCCGGAACAAGGAACAAAATTGATAGAAAGCTCCCGATAAACGATTTTTCCATTATAAATGTCAGGTTATTGCGCGATTTCTCCCACTCATAAGCCCGTGTGCAATTTTTGAGCTATATCGTTCGAAAGGTAATTAAATTTCCTACAATCCTGTGCAAAGGTATTTAAGGTACAGTCCCCGGAACAAGGAACAAAATTGATAGAAAGCTCCTGATAAATGATTTTTTCATTATAAATGTCAGGTTTTTGGCGATTACTCCCACTCATAAGCCCTTGTGCAATTTTTGCGCTATATCGTTCGAAAGGTAATTAAATATACTACAATCCTGTGCAAAAGTAATTCAGGTACACTCCCCGGAACAAGGAACAAAATT
>JAGFPH010000285.1:353817-385023 GCA_018207615.1 Philaenus spumarius | reverse complement strand
AATCTCCCGATAAATGGTTTTTTTTATTATTCATGTGGGGTTTTTGCGCAATTTCTCCCACTCATAAGCCCGTGTGCAATTTTTTAGCTGTATCGTTCGAAAGGTAATATAATTTACTACAATCCTGTGCAAAAGTAATTCAGGTTCATTCCCCGGAAAAAGAAACAAAATTGATAGGAAACTCCCGATAAATGATTTTTTTCATTATCAATGTAAGGTAATTAATAAGCAATTTCTCCCACTAAAACCCCAGTGCAATTTATGAGCTATATCATTCGAAAGGCAATTAAATTTACTATAATCCTGTACAAAGGTATATTTGGAACAGTTTCCGGAACAAAGAACAAAACTCATAGTAAACTCTCATTATAAAATACTAGTTATTCCCTGATAAGAAAATTCGGCTATAGTAATGCGGCAGTGCTGCTTACAGGTTTTTTTATACTTCCCATGATTGACACCTTTGTTTTATAAGTGGTAATCTGTTTGCATTTGCTTCACCGCGGGGTTTGGTGAGCGAAGCGAGCAGGGGTTGATACTTCTAGTACTGTAGTTATAACTTTAAGTATAACATTTCCAGTATTGTTATATTTTTAATTTCAAATCCTTGAGGAACATGTTCTTTATTGTATTAAAACTGCACATTAATTTGAACCTTTATTTAAAACTTTCTAACAGACACTTTGTCTCTGACCAAAAATTAGAAAATCTTTCCAGCAGAGTGAAAATTGTATGTCATTATCAAAGTGAATTAAACATCATTGTTGTAATATCGATCAAAGAAATAAGAAACAGGTAATTTAATTAAACTTTGTTTACAGCATACGAATCGTATGGTTCTTACCTACGAATCGTAAAAGTTTCATAATTTTACAGCTCTGCTAAGTGTATTAAATAGTAGTGTAATAATGAAGCGTGGTTTTTACCTTCACACTGCACAGCTTAGTTTTCGAGGAAAACTAATGCTCTATCTCTCTCTCTCTCTCTCTCTCTCTCCCCCTCTCTCTCTCTCCCCCCTCCCCCAGTCTCTCTTCTGCACTTCATTGAATCCGACACTCGTCTGCAAAAAGAGCTCTCAGCGCTCCTAACGGCGGGATGCAAAATCACACTTTTATACCTGCTTTTTTGGGCTGAATTTTTAACATTGGAACTTTTCGTCTTATTGATATGTAGTCATTGGTTTGGCTGCGATAACTCAACCCGAAAAGACATTTTGTTAAGAGTAAGGTTTCATCGATTCCCAAGAAATGTTGATCTTCATATTTTAATTTTATACTCTGAAGATTCAACACAAATTCAATTTAAAATAATATTATTGATTAATTTATCTAGCAGCACGATTTGCTTGTCTTCTCAGGTTAAGCTAAATCAATAATTAATTGTTACCAATTCTAATTTAATATCATTGATTTCACTCCAGAATTGTTTGAATATAATAATTGTATCATTAGGCCTACGGTATTGCTTCATTTGAACACAATAAAGAGGTCTTAATTACAATTTTATTTAAATGGACAAAAAAATAGTGATATAGGCCTAAACAGACAAACTAAAGTCAAATCATGTCTCCTGCACTGTGTATAAATAATAAAATATTAAAGCTTCATTAGGCTAAATTTTTAGAGATACAAAAATTTTAATGTTAGATGCAGTTTTATTTGTTAATCTATTTAAGTATTATTACTTTGTCTATGTATTGAAAGAGTTACTTATGTGTAGTGTAGGCCTAGGTTTTGCTTAACACAAATCTGTACTGTAATAGGGCTTAGGGCCTACTTCATTATTGTAAACATTAGATTTATAGTTTTTAATAATAAAACTTTTGCAAGTTATGTCTAGGCCTACACATTTTTAAGAATGTGGCAATAATGATTAGATTTTGTAGCCACTAGTCGAACAATAATTACAAATAGTTATAGCATTCATAAAATCTACACAAAACAAAGTTTTCCGGCTCGACAACAACAAAATAAAAAGGCGTTTTGGAGCTTTTTACAACTACTTATCCAATATTAAAACGATGATCGCGTTAAAGGGCTAGTCGTTATTTTCAACGATTAATTAGACTATCATATGCATAATTAATAGGCCTGCAATCTGTTTATAAATAAAGGCTATATTACACTTTAGGGGTTACGTTATTAAATTTCTGCTAGGCCTATAGCCTACAATAAAAACAACAATATCCCATTAAAATTTTAAGGTGGTAAAATATTATTAATTAGGCCTAAATAATAATGAAAGCTACTTACCTTAGCATCTGCTATTTTTTTTCTTGCTCGTGATTTTAAATTTGTATACAGCAATTTAATTTGCCCCACAGTCCTTGGAGCTGAGAGGACTGTATTTTTTTTAAAATACAAAAATATATAACCCTAAAATATGCTAGGATACAATTACAATTCAAACAAATAATTACAAAATTATTTTAGTACAGTAAAAAAAAAAAAATATTTGTTAGTCAAATTTAAGATAACATAAGTAACCGTGACAAAATTTTTACATAAGTAATCTAGGGTTAATACCGAAATAAAACTCAATGTTGTATTCACCACGACTTTTTATTTATCACCTAGACTACTATTTTTAAATTATTTCATTGATAATTAGTTTATATGTATTTTTATTTATTATTTATCCTTGGGTAGGCTAACTAAAAATCACAATTTTAGATAATTTCAATTTTTGAAAGTAAATTTAGTAGGCCTAGTAAACATAACAAAACCAATAAACTGGAAAAATCACCAACTTATTGATGGTAAAAGGTTTTACCCTATAGAGCTACTTAAATTTGCCAACTCTTTAAAAATTCATATTTATAGGTTAAACAAAATTTACCTGTTCACAACAATGTGAATAATAAATAACGAAGAGAAATTAGAACTAATAACAAATTAGATTAGCGTACATTCAATCACCGCAAGTAGCGAGTAACTATGTACCTATGGTTCTGATTACAATCTTATTTATATAGGACAGCTACAACTTTCATAAAAAAAATTATGTCAGTATTTACTACAATTTATTCTCTACATTTCTATGTCTTTGAATGCCTCCCGAAAGTAATAGTAAAAAACTTCCTCACTTAGGGTAATTTTTATGTCATTCAAACCCGTATATTAGATTTAGACTTGTTTCAAAATTATACGCCTAGGAATATTTGACCATGGGCATAGATCATTTTAATGCTCACTTTATTTCCTTTCCATCGATACCAAAAACATAATTTTTAGACAACCATAAAGTATTTAATTCGCAGTTTGAGCAAAAGCTTACAATTGCGCTCGGAACTACTGGTTCAGTGTGTAACACGTGACGTAGCTGCGCGAGCCGGACGAGTTTACGCTCCTCGATGCACACACCTTCTATAATACCTTCCTCGATGCATACGCCTTGGTATACTATGATGTTTTCACGGGAATGACGATTGATTAGGACAGAGATGAGAAACAATGATCAAGTTATAAAATGTGATACGGTAAAGGAGTATATCAAACTGGTCAGATAGACCTAGTAAAGAATAAATTATAGTTTAAAAACACGCTTTAATAGCAAACCGAACTAAAAAGTAGAAAATAATTTGTAAGTATGAAGAGTTTGATCTACATCAATATAGGCCTACAAGTCCAGTAATTCATTATCTACACTAATATTATAAAGAGGTAAAGTTTTTTTTGTATGTATGGGGGGGGGGGGGGTAATCTATGGCACTACTGAACCGATTGATAAAATAGCTTTACTAATACAAATATACACTATCCCTGAGTAACATTCATTTCGATAAAAACCTTTTGTAACGTTTTTATTTTTATATGGGCGACTTTATCATATAAGGTTTGTTTTTACTTTTATATGTTTACCTTTATGAGGTTTATAATCTTTAAACCATGTATGGTTTGTCTTATTTGGAGGCTCCACCAGATCCGACTTACGAACCAATCTTTGCTTGGCTTGAGAGGTTTGACTCACAACTAATTGGTTGAAATAACTTCAGAGACGTTTGATTGTTTGAATTAAATGTATAATTAATAATAAAAGATTGTACATGACATATGATTAATTTGATATCTACACCTTTTCTAAATTAATAACAAAAATGAAAATACTTTTGATATTAATTTATCTATATTCGCACATTCACTGAACACTATTTATCCACTGGTTTCTGCGATGCCTTTTGAAATTGGTGATTGATTTTAAACTGATTGATGATTTTCACTTGAAGTTCGACTTGATGATTGACTCTTATTTGATGATTGATTATTGATGACTTAATGGGTGATTCTTTTACTTGAGTTAATTTTAATGTTTTAGGTTGAAATATACATTGTGGTGTGAAGCGGGCTTTTAGGTCTTGCCCGTTCAAAAGATTTTAGAATAAGATCTCGCTTTTCTCGCTCTTGCCCTTCTCCGCTTACCGCGTCCTTTTGAAAACCGTTTGTCATTGGCTAAAGATTTTTCACTCATCTCCCTATTGGTCTTTCATTTTTCTAAAAATTTGTCTATCTGTAAATTCTTGTAAAAGCATTCTCATGATATTCTGCATTGTTCGCTAAAGCTGTGTAAAATGTAATAAGAATCGTTTCACTAGTTTCAGAGCAAGTTGTTCTAATGCTGCTGACTTGATTGAAATGTCTGGGAACGTAACCTAATAGTTTACACGTGTGTTGATAGTATCAGCTGTAATATTTTAACTGTGTCCAGAGCAAAATTTCTTCTTAACTATACTGCTTTGAATATTAGAATCTTTTTATAATTTGTTTTATTTTTTATTTTTATTATTTAAGTCTTTGGGAATATTGGTGTCTACCAATATATCCGTTACACTTTTTTATTTCAATATTTGTAAATTTAGACGGAAAAAATTCTTAGGTTAGGCCAATAAACCAACACATGTGTTTACATTTATTACCATAGCAACCAATTGAATAAAATCTTATATATAAAATTCTCGTGTCACAATGTTCGTTCCCGTACTCCTCCGAAACGGCTTGACCGATTCTCATCAAATTTTGTGAGTATATTGAGTAGGTCTGAGAATCGGCTAACATCTATTTTTCATACCCCTTAGTGATAAGGGCTACGCCCCAGTGGCCCTCAAAGTTTCAATGTTAATCTTATGGAAGGTCAATCTAAATGAAGAAGAAGAAAGATTTCTTTTGATTTTATCATGGGCACAAAAAACAGCTGTTCGTATGAAAAGCTTAAAACAGCTGATTTTGATCAACAACTGATTTGGATCAAAAACTGAATATAATTTTAGGTTAGGCCTACAATGAACATTTTTTTTTTACAATGAACTAAAACACTTGGGCTAATTGTTAGTATCAGGTTGATTTGTCTATCCGTGCAAAGCCGGGTCGGGCCAGCTAGTAACAGATAATTTAGCTGTTTGCTCCAATATTTCCATTAACAGCTGATTTCAAAATTTGAAGCAATTATTTTTGTATTTCTAGCTTTTAGGTTAGGGTTTTAAAGTGTAGACCTGAGCCTTGCTGGTTCTTTTAACCACTATTATAACTGCTGTTATAAAATATAAGAAATGATTTAATTTGAACATTTGACATTATTTACCATCTTAGTTTTGAGGTTATTATTAATCATACACCTTTATTATAAATAAAACATAACACATGTTTTTAGAAGGTTCCATTGGGGGTTGGCGTGCGGAGCACGCAGGGGTCTCCCCTAGTAATTAAATAATTTGTAATAAGTTTAAAATAAGAATTTAATAATTAACAAAATAATGAATTTTATTGTAAAAAATGCGTGGGGTGCTTGGCATCAAATGTTACAAATATTTCATTGGTCGTTATTTATAAAAGTAGAGTTATTATAATCAATATAGTAAAACACATCCCACGATTTTTTTTAAATAAAAATAATTATTTTGTTAATTATTAAATTCTTATTTGAAACTTATTACAAATTATTTAATTATAATGAATTAGCCTACCTGGACTTTCTATCGCTGTAGAACAAATTTCTTCATACTTAGAAATTATTTTCTACTTAGTTCGGTTTGCAATTAAAGCGCGTTTTTTTTTAGATTTCTAAAAACTATAATTTATTTTCTTATTGTTTAGTCTCAAAATGGAATCAAAAGTAAGTGTAATCAAAAGACTCCATTTTTTTATATCATATGTGTGACAATAGATTTAAAATTATGTATGTATGTAAAACTTAGGGGGTGGTATGTAAATTATTGTATTGTCGTCGGTCCTTGAAACGTGTGCAAATTTTCAAGTTAATCAGACGTCTGGTGAAAATTACGTTAAAAAATTCCGTTACATACCGGTCAAGCTAATACAGTATAGAGCGTATTTTAAAGTTAGCATAATTTTAATAGTAATAGGTGTTTGAATTATGATATAGTAAGCCTTTTTAGTTGTTTGTGTTTGCTGTTACCTAACCTAAAAACCCTGTTGTGGAGAATAATTACCTGATTCTAAATTTTCCAAGTTGGTTGTTATTGTAATAAATGTAAATGCTTTCAAGAAACATGTTTTGATTCAGTATTAATCCATATAATATTATTTCTCAAAAGTGTTCTTTGTGGCAATGCCATATCTCCCTTAATTATTCGTCAAAATTAATAATTTGAACGACATTTTAAAGCCTATGTTACCAGCTAATGACGAAAAATAGACAAATAGCTTAAAATTTGGTTTCGTTACAAAAATGTATTAAAAAACTTTCACATGAAAATTCATATGATTTCTAATGAAAGGCGCCATCTATTAACAATCTGTTTAACGTCAATCTATTAATGTGACAGCTGTTAGTTAGATTGTTTACATTCTATATGCAAGTGTAATCTATCACACAAATCAATCAAATTAAACTAACGTAAATAAATAAACGTAATTTACTTAAATCAGATAAGTATTCCTAACTTGCGAAATATTCCCACGGGTTAGCTAGTATTTAAATAATCAATAATCAACATTTCAAACCAATTTTGATATTACCAACTAAAGGAAACAATATAATATGTAACACCAGATTATCAATTGTTTGGTTTATAATAAGGCAAGCCTACTGTTTGCATTTACCTAATCTAAAATAAACAAACTGTTAGTTGTGAAGAATAATTACCGAATTGTAAATTTGACAAATTGGTTGCAAATAAACGTGTTTTGGATCATTGTAGACCTAACCTAAAATTATGGTAAGTTTTTGATCGAAACCATCTGTATTATTTATGATACGTAACAACAGACGTTTTGGTTCATTATAGCATTGAAGAAAGAACACTATAGTGTTGTTTCTTCAATGATTGTAGACCTAACCTAAAATTATGGTAAGTTTTTGATCGAAACCATCTGTATTATTTATAATTCGTAGTCTAACAACAGATGTTTGAATTGAATTATATTACAGTAAGAAAGAAAAAGACTTTTGTTTCTGTTTGCTTTTAGTTTGTTAATCTAACCTAAAAGAACTGTTGGTTGTGAATAAATAATAATAAACCGATTCAAAATTTGCTATGTTGGTTGCTATGGTAATGAATGTAAACAAACATAATTATGTTGCTAAAGATTTTGATCCGAACAGGTTGTTTTATCTGAATTGTTTTTGTTTTTTTGGGCTGGAAATTAACCCCCGAATTTTCACTATTTTACTCTTTAAAATTAAAATTTCGCAAAATCCTTTCTTAGTGTGCTTCTATGAGCCCCATAAAATTATACCTTTAAATATTCGTGCTTGAAGTAGTTTTGCTCTACTTTGATTCTGTCATTCAGTCAATACAAAGCCGCTATTTGTCAATTTAAAATATTGTTTTGTTGTTTTTAAACCTCTCAGCCGATGAACGATTTTTTAGTGTTAACAATAGTTAGCTGTTTACTCAAATACCTATAATATACTCCCATGTTGACTATTACTCAGTGACATTTCCATTATTATTATAGGTATTTTTAGGAGTAACTAAGTCGAGCCGGTTCTTTTAAATCTTTATCACAAACCAATTCCATTTTCTTACTTCGAGTGTTGGATTGATGTAGTGCCATCTCGCCCAAGTGCGCTATCTCGTCCAACATCCAATTTCGTAGAAAAGAGTGCCATCTCGTCCAGTTCAGTTTTACAGTTGAATAAACACACTAATTACTGCCATCTCGTCCACTTGAAAACTTGACAAGGGTTGAGGAACGCATCGCAGGTAGCCTTTGGTTGTGCGCCCTCGCCTAGTACCCTCACCCCTCTCCCACCCCTTTGTTTACATGTGGACACTGCCAAGTTTAACCTCGTTCGTATGCTTGATCGGGAGGTTTAAACATCTGTAGGAATATGGAGTTTTTGACCACCATAAGAGGCCAACGTAGTCTTCTATATAACGGTTTCCGCTATACGAAGAAAAGTGAAAAGAAGTGCGGAGAAATTGTGTGGCGGTGTGTAAATCGTACGAGTTACACATTATATAATTAAAATTTAAAAAATCTAAAAGGTTCGAACCTGTAGTATGTAGTCACAGTATGTTTGCTTTTTACTTAATCTGGCCGATAACAGTATGATTATATTTCGTTATTATCACTTAATATAATTAAAATTTGAAAAAAACCTAAAAGGTTCTAACCTATAGTATTTAGTCACAGTATGTTTACTTTTTACTTAACTTGGCCGATAACAGTATGTTTGTACTTTAAAAACGTATGTACAACTTTGTAGTTGAGTTGGCTAAACTGTTCGTTTCTACGAAGTGTATAAATACTATATGTATAAAGAAAAAAAAGTAAAGGTTGTGTATTTATAGTAGTTTCGATTGACATGCTAAAGTAAACAAATACCTTGCTGTTTTATGCAAGGTATAGAAGACCCTTAATAAAAAGAATTAAACGTTAAAATAGTTTTTGTAGACCTGTCAAGTAAACAATAGCATAGGTTTTTGGACGAGATGGCACTAGTTGGCAGGTAGAGAATTAACCCCCGCCCTACATTCGTGGAATTTGGACGAGATGGCACTTGGACGAGATAGCACTTGGACGAGATGGCACAACACCGTTGGATTGGCTACGTACGAACTGTCCCACTTTTTTTGGGTCATTTCTAATATACAAACTGCCCTACAAGGTCCAGGTATAAAAACAAGGTACAGGCCGGGGTGTCGGCGACATACAAACTGCCCTACTTTTCTACCTGACACAGGTACGGGATATTTCCCTCCGAATTCCCTCATACCAATAAATAAATAGTTTAAATTCGATAATAACTAGTAGACCCACTTCGTCTGCATACATTGTTTAGACATACAAAATAATACAGATAATTTATGAACCAAGTTGAAACAGACAGTATATTCGTGTATTTATTTATCTGTTATTCTTATCTAATAGGAACCGTTGCGTGCTTGTATAATAGGTTAGGTTAGGTAAGGTTAGGTTAGATTAAATATTAGATAAGAATAACAGAGAAATAAATACACGAATACGCGCAACGGTTACTATTAGATAAGTGCTCGTAAGAACGCAACGGTTACTATTAGATAAGTGTGTGTAAGCACGCAACGGGTACTATTAGATAAGGGCGCGTAAGCACGCAACTGTTACTATAAGATAAATGCGTGTAAGCACGCAACGGTTCCTATTAGATAAGAATAACAGATAAATACAATAAATACACGAATATACTGGCTGTTTCAACTTGGTTCATAAATTATCTGTATTATTTTGTATGTCTAAACAATGTATGCAAACGAAGTGGGTCTACTAGTTATTATCTAATATAAACTATTTATTGGTATGAGGGAATTCAGAGGGAAATATCCCGTACCTGTGTCAGGTAGAAAAGTAGGGCAGTTTGTATGTCGCCGACACCCGGCCTGTACCTCGTTTTTATACCTGGACCTTGTAGGGCAGTTTGTATATTAGAAATGACTCAAAAAAAAAAGTGTGTAGTTTGTATGTGACCGTTGGATTACTCCTGCACTTTGTGTGTGTGGTGAGTGGAAGGAGGTTCGGTGTTTCCTATAGTAGTTACTCAGCATCACTAAAGATGGCAACATTGTTGCTGAAACATGTTTGGTTTTAAAATGATGGATTGTTCATATTTTAACAATTATTTTTCTGACATTAACCGCCGTTTTTGTGTACAGAAAGTAATAGGTAAACATTATCGTTCGTGTATTTTATTTTAAATATTTGTGTATTAAACTTATTTTTGTTGCTGAGAATTTCTTCTTATGTATTGGAGTCTGTCGTTTCACAAGCCAATCTCAATATTCATTTCCAAAAATATAAAACAACAATAGGCCTACTTGAGAATATATTGTTTTCATTCAAAAGAAAAATTAATGTATTGACAAATGATACCACTGCTAAAAAACCAATGAGAAAAAGTGTAAAATGTACTCAGAAATAGATAAACAAAGCAATCGTAATGAATGCGTAATTTCTGTCAAGTCTCGGGGTGAACTCTATTCATATAGGATATATTTTTAGAGATTTGTTAGTTTATAATTTTTGAAAATACAATGTTTAATAAACTTTTGAGTGTGACCAGTTCGAAGACATTATTTTGAGAATAATAATTCTAACGCGTTTCAACGGCACAGTTGTCATCTTCAGTGATCTATGAACTCGACTTACAATGTGATCGCTGTAGCCTAGTTCATAATAATATATATTATATTATGTAACTCAATTTGAACACCTCGGTGAAATACGTTTAATATTAAACTTTTAGGTTTGAGAATTTGTGTTAGCATTATTATTAACGAATTTCCATAGGAATATTTTTTTTAGGATTTCTCTACGAAAATTGATTTTTTTTTCTTAAAATATAAATGTAGGATGTTATTCTGCACTTTTTGTTTTTTTTAAGCGACCTTATTTATAGCTCACTTGATTCCCTCAAAATCGAGTAAAACGTAAAATACCATAAAAGTACACGGTTCAAAGACATGTGGTGGATTCTTCCGTGGGGTTGGCGTGCGAAGCACGCAATGCATTGTGTATTGAAGATAATCCCAATATGCGGAATGGCGTGCGAAGCATTTTGCAGCTATTCAGGACCGTTGTGAATAGACTTATTTCCCAAATTGTTGGTTGAAACCCTAAAACAAAGGCCTAACTTAATTTTGGATATTTGCTGAACTCACGTCAGCGGTTTGATTGCGTGGTCGAATTATTTGTAAAATACAATGTTTATTCTTAAAATGGAGGTCTTGATAAGACTATGAAAAAACATATCTATGGGGGGGGGTTGTATACCTTTATAATAATAAAAATAGGATGTTCATACTATGTATTTAATAATGAATGTGTGTTTGTGTAAACTGTAAATGGTGTTCTATAATGAACTGATATATTCAGGAGAAAATGTTCCCTTTATATTGATCCACTTTTGAATTCTCCACCGCGTTATAGAAACATTCTGTATATGCCAGCTTAGCTTCAAAACGCATGGAGGAATTTCAATCAAACTTGCTACACATAATGTATTACTTTCTGTAAATACCTAATACTGTTGGCTTAAGTCAGGCGCACGAAAAAGGATGATGTGTAAAATAAAAATGACAAATTTGTAGTTTTCGGATATTAAGTACAGTACCTACATAATAATGTCGGTGCAGTCAGACTGTGTCTATTTAACCTACATCTTTAAAATAATAATGTTGTATAGTATTTTAAACAAAGATATACAAAACAGGAGAAGTTCGAGTTTGGCTTCGCGCCCCTAGAGTTCCGTACCTACTGCTAGCCATTTCGACATCCATACATAACTACAATAACCTTGCCAGGGAAATGTGTAGTAGGCCTAATGGGAGTTTTAGTAATATTTCTTAACAAATTGTTTTGTTATCTGTAAAACCCTTTAGAACTACAGTATTATAATTTACATTGTGTTTAGTTCTGCATACGTGGGTCAATACTTTTATACGTTGTAAAGACATCCTAATGTGACGGGCAGACAAACGAAAAGCTATCGAAATACTGTGGTTTTCAAAATATACTACAACCTATATCTATTTGTAATTCTGTGCAACGTTAACTAAAAATATAAAAAATGTTAATAAATTCGGTTTACGAAAACGTAACAACAAACTCTAATCTGTAGTTAGAAAAGCAACGAATTTCGATTTAGTCTGTTAACGTTATTTGTAATGTAAAATAAGTAGGACTGCAATTCATTCATTTTTGTTTTATCGAGTTGATAACTATACCGACTATATTATGTTAAATTGTTCATTACTAAATGCTTTGCTTTACTGTCTAAAAGGAAAAACACAGTTTTGAAGTAGGTAGAAACCAAGGAAGTCTGCTAAACTTTTAGCCGAGACTGTACTACCCAGAATGCCACGTTCCAATTTCCCATTAGATTACATTGTGAAATGAGGAGAAATAGGAGTGGGGAGGACTTAATAAGTGGTGGGGAATGGGGAAAGGGGCAGCGTAGGGGTATTTGGGGAATGCGAAGGGGAAAACAGTCTCCCCTCTCCCTACCTTACTTTAAAGCAGATATACTGTTAGGATATGCGTGGCCTAGTGCTACTGAAGCGGCTGTTTATATGCACTTACTTATCAGCTACCACTTTAATAATTAATTAATTACTTAAGATATAACAATTTGTATTTTATGTTTTTAAATTATTTTTAGCTAGCCTAGTTCTAGCTAAACAAGTTTTTTTATAGTTGTTACAAGTTTAAGTTATACGATTACAAAACTTAAGGCCCACTCACAACTATTCACAAAACTATTTATGATATTTTTAAATGTTCTAGATCTGTATCAAATTACCTTCATTCGGACGTCTAATATTTCAGTGAAGTTATTTAAGCGGTTTATTTTACGATTCGCAAAAATCCATAATAAACAAAATGGTTAATAATCTAGTTTGAACATAATAATTGTAGTTTAGGTTATTTAGAAGACCACAGGTTAGGTTTATTTTTGTTGCTTTATGTTATAATAACCAACTACTAATTGATATCTTTAGGTCGTAAGATACAGTACTTTGGGTTTAATTTTTTTTTATTTTATTTTCTTTGCTTGATGGCTGAATACGTATCCGAAACAATGTATTATTGAGTCCAACACGATTTGTTAAATAGTACTCGTTTTTAGCCTTGTTTGTATTAACACAAACTACTAAATAAATAGTTTCGACGTTATGTATTGTCATCATTAGGGTACGTGCGATTTAAAATGATGTGTTTAGTGTTTAATAAATAACCAATAATTATAGAATAGTAGGTAATCAATTTAATCGGTATGGTGTTTCTCATTTAAACTGCGATAAATTCGAATAAATATTTCAAAGTACCGGTACAATACTTTGAAACTGCGCTAGTAAAATACTAAAAGTAAGTACAGTTGAATTAATAACATTTTATGTACGCCTAAAAGCGGGAAATTAAATAGTTTTAGAAGATGGATCTGCTCCAAAACGGGCCAAGTGGAAAATTCAGCTAAGTTCGTTTCAGCTTTCAGTATGTTGGTTTTATCATTTTGAAGTTTTGTAAAACCAACATTCGTAATTGCATAATGTTTTAACAAAATTAAATGTACAACAAAATACATTCCAACACGATATAATTGATAAATGTGACTTTTCAAAAATGTAATGGATTTATAATAAGCCGTAACTACAATTCAGACTTGTTTTGTCATCAGAGAAGCGAATAAGAGTGTGCACAAAACAGTGCGATAATTTCACCGTACGGAAATTTCCCACAACTTGGCAGTTCTGGAACTACCGATTTCCGAGGGCAATGTTTTGTCTTTCTGCGGCCTGCGCAAGTCCACAGCACAGTACCCGACAGTTAATGCAGTGCTGCCACATTTCTCGGGAACAGCTATCACAGTGTACAGTGTTGCTACTATGATAAAATACAGTTCTGTGCTGTCTAAAAGGCGGCGCTACAAGTTGCGGCAGACACGGGTTCCTATATAGCGTCTCCATTCACACATATTATAATATTATCTGCACTGTGATTATTAATAGCTTTAAGATTCTCAGTACTTTTAAGATTTGTTATCAAAATGTTATCAATGTAGTATATTATACAGCTTGTTTAATGTCAGTTTCTTTTAATGAAATTTTTAAAAGTATACATGTTAAGCTTTCGTTTTTATTTATAAATTAAATGTTTAAAAACCGTCAACACTTCCCAATTAATTTTTTTTACCCAACGAGTAACATGCTCTTTTGCAACAGGAATGTAGGAAGAGTGGGGCTAGATTATAATTGAAATAACATTATAATATTTATGTGTTCTATTTTTTGCAGAAATATTAAATAATGTGCATAAATTTTTTTAGTATAAATATCTCCCAACTGTATGGCATAAACATTTAATAATGTATGTCCTTGAAAAAGCCTACGAGTCACAATTGAGTAGTTTGTCCGACAAAATTCCCCTTTGAGGTTAGTTTTTACCTCAATTTAATTTTGTTAAACACAATGCATTTTTAGTACCAAATAAAGTTATATTTGTGTATGTATGTAGAAGTAGTTTTGATGCTGTTTTTAAAAAATGTAAGGTTATGTACAGTAATTTGTTTGGATTCAAAATTTTTTGAAAATTTTAGCTCCCCTCCCTTTATATACTGTCCCAGGATTAGTTTGTGCTGGATGCGCACGCAACCTGCAGGTATAAAATTGGTGTAGACTGTACAGAAAGACCTTGGAAATACGAGCTGTAGCCTCTATGTGGGGTCCTGGAAATTGCTGTGACGTCACAAAAAATGATGGCGTCCTTTTTTCTTTCCGACAAATGGCAGAACAGGGTTGGTTGAAAACAGGATTTGACCGCCATTTGCTTTTAATGAGTCACGGACAGTAGAATGAGGACCAGAGAAAATGGGGACCCTGTGTTCGAGGCTAGAGTGAGCAGCATTTCCCTTGGCTTTCAAATCGAATCGAAGGAAGGGAAGAAAATGTGTGTGTCGAATCCGTGCAAACATGGAGTGTTGGAAACGTTGAAGTGAATCAAGTTTTAATTAATTATTCACGCAAATCTTGTGTGAAATGAGGCATATTGATGTTTAAAATAAGTGTCTTGTGTTATTAATGTTAGTTCTGGTTTAATACTAATGTCAACATTTCATCGAACTCATGGCTGAAACAACATAAAATAATGGCGTTGGCCCCAGTTGCCGCCTTGTCAAGCAGTGCTAAAGCTGCTACATCTACAGAAGGTAAGAGAATTTATTAATTGTAATTAAATCAAAGAACGTTTTATTCCTTAATTTATTAAATAAAAATTTCTCCAAATATTGAGTAGGCAACTTTAAATAGTATTTGAATACTTTAAGCGAACACTTAAGACATTTTTATTAAGACTAGGCTTGCCAACCCTTTCAATAATGAACTGAAACTGAAGGGATACACAAAGTTCAGCCTTGTTGTAGAGAAATAGGCTATTAAATTAAATTATTACAAATGTAAATATAGTATCTCTGATCTATTTTAAATATAGAGTCTAAAATGATGGCTTATCAATTTTACATGAGTTTGTTGACATTGATAGTAGTCTAGGCCTATCTGTTAATGTTCTGAGCCTTTGAATGTCAGCCTCAAATTTAATAGGCACCCTGTCTTTTTTCATGAAAATTTAATCTTTGGTCACTATGCAAGTATTCCTAACACATTTTATGAACATAAACAACCTCCAGCACATGAAGAGATAGGCCTAATTAAGTTATTCACTCTCAACCTACTCCAAGAAAGACCTATTAATGTTGGTAATCTGATAAAGAACTACGGTATGTATATTTAACTGGACTAGCTCTTTTAGATAGGGTAATCTTAGATTTGGTGTTAAAATAACTGATATCATTATATGATCTTACCAATCTAAATCTTGCCTAGGCCTATATACTTTATGGGAGTGAATGTTAGGTTAGTTGGCATAACTTTACTATTCGACTCTAGCCTAATATTTTTGCAGACAACAACGTTGTTTTACATTCTACTGTTAAATGTTAAATACAGGTAAACTTACTGTGACTAAATAGGTTAGGTCAGAACCTTTTAGGTATTTTTTTTATTATTATTTTTGCATTTCTGTTAGCTCTAGGTTAGCCTAGAGTCGAATAGTAAAGTTGCGCCGGTTAGTTTTTAAACCCTCAAACTGCCAATCATTGCCATTGGTAGAAATAGGTACAGTTTATTTGGTAGTTGTTTACTTTAGCTTGTCAATCGAAACTACTATAAATACACTCAAACCTTAACTTTTATTTATACACTTCACTGATGCCGGGAAAGCAATATGTAACCGGATCCATCTTCAACACGTACAATATTAAAAAATTTCGAATCAAATGTTCCTTATGGGAATTTACATTGTAAAGAGCCGACATGTTTTTCTCAGCGTTCTCCCAGCGTTGCCGGATTTGTCTTGTTCTTTTTTTGTAGAAACGAACAGTTTAGCCAACTCAACTAAATAAACATACTGTGACTAAATATAGGCCTACTCTTTTTTATTTTAATTATATAATGTGATAATAACGAAATATGATCATACTGTTGTTATCGGTCAGAGTAAGTAAAAAGTGAACATACTGTGACTAAATAAGTTACCTTTTAGGTTTTTTTAATTATATAATGTGGTAATAGTGACATTTGGCTAATTTATTACGGAACCAATGAGATTCAATGCTTCGGTCACGTTTTATCATACCCCATTCAGTAGACTAACCTATTGTTCGATTTGGCAACGTGATGAAATTCCATTTTAATTACGCAGTTATATTGTATTTTCTATTGTTCTTGATGGTACGTTGTTATTGTTTTCGTTATTAACGTTTTGCTATATTATTTTTTAATTTTCATGTTTTGTGGGTACTTTTGGGATTAATATTGTTTAGTTTATTTATTTCTTACGTGCTTGGTGTATGTGAAGTGATTTATTTTGTTATAATTAGGCCTACATGAAATATTGCGGCAAAGTCGAAACTTAACCTAGGCCTATATAATTTCAAGTTTTAGTTTTTTCATAATTCCTATAAATTTTATTTCCCGAGAATATTTTTGTTGTTTTTCCAATCAGTGAGACGTGTTCTTTCATATTTATAAAATTCCCTTAGAAATTGATTGACAAGCTAAAGTAAATTTTTACCGTTTATTTTGTGGTGAGCTAAGTCACATTGGTATCTTCTTGTTCTGTTGCTTTTTGCTATTCGATCTCTATTAATTTTACACTCCTTGAAAAATAAGAAAATAATCTTTCAGACGTTATGATCAATTCTAGTGGGCCTGCAGTAAGTAGGACATTTGATTTAATAATAAGTTTTAATTTATGAAAAAATCATTTCATTTAAGACTTAAATTATCCTATAGGCCTACAGTTTTTATTGTATTTGCATTAGCATAACCTCGTGACTGTTTGTTATTGTGTTGAATTTTTGAGTTAATATGTATTTTCACATGCGTTTTTGCAAATATTTAAAAAAGAAGAATATTAATAGGCGTAAATTTACTTTTTACGACCCTCAGCTGATATGTTTGCAGACGACATCCTTTTATTTTTTGGTACCTAATAGAGTAGTGCTGCCAACCTAAACACATTCTACTACTGAATGCTGAAAAACATACTGTGATTAAAGATTATAAGTTAGAACTTTAGGTGATTTTTTTTTGGTTCAATCCTTGGATGCTTGTTATAGGCTACATAACATTACTTAATTGATGTTACTAACTTATTTATGTTTACAACTAGTGGAAACATACTGTACAGTAACTGGATAGGTACTGCAAGTTATAACTTTAGGCTTTTTATTTTCATCGATTCAAAATACATTAATATATAACAAATACATTTGGGCGCTTGTTATGCACATCAGATTGATTCAATGTAATGAATTGTGAACATTGATGTAGCCTATATTGAGTACCCGTAGTTTGATGTAAAGTAGCCTACTGTAAACAGTAATTATTTATGTATTACAGAATTGTATAAAGTGAATGTGTTCCTGTTTTGTTATATATATATATAATATAATATGTATTTTATTAAGTGATGTTAAGTTATAGGAATAGTCTAGTCCGGCAATCGTGTTTATTTACGTTCAAATGCGCAGTCCGATGTCTCTGAAAGATAGGTCTAATATTTGCCCAGTAAAATAAGTTGTGAATTGAGTTTGACTTTAAAGTGTTTTATTTTCTGTTATTATATAATTAATTAGGTACCGGTAGGCCTACATTAAATTTTGTTAATCATATTTTCTATTTTTATTTATTTAGGCTACAAGATGTTTAGGAATATAATTGAATATTACAATTACACATTTAGAGCATTTCCTTCCGTAGGCCTTTGTATGTTGGCACCTCTGCCGCAATAAGGTGTAGAGTCGTAACGTAAACTTTCGCTTGGGTACCTACACCCTTATAACACAATTCTTATATAGAATAAACAGGCCTATGTGATAATTGTGCAAGACAATGTGACCATGTAGCCTAAAGTAGGATTTTTTATATAGGCCTACTCTAAAGTAGAATTTTTGCAACGCCAAGCCATTTCGGTGCGTGTGCAAGCAAATTTAAAAAAAAATCACCAAATAGGCCTATAGTAATTCTATCCCAATCCAAAAGTGTTGCGTGGCTTTATTGTGGAGAAATGTTCAAAGAATTCATATATGCAATTAAAAAATTTATTGATGTAAAATTGTAAAAGTTATTAGACTAGCTCAAGAAACAAAAACTGTTCAGTAACGAAAGGAAAAAGTTCAACTTTAGGCTTACATAACAAGTAGAAAACATTTTTTGTAATTTTTTCGTAAGCGTAAAAAAGTTTCTTAATTTAGTTCTAAATAGAACTGTATAAAAACATTTATCAATTTCAAAATTCTTATTTTGAAAACACCAGTTTTTATGTTCCAACAAAACTAGACTTACTTTGAAACTTAATTTAGGAATATTTGCTTTTCCCCAAAATGAAATATTATTATAACAAAGTGTAGAGAATAAATCAAAGAAAAGAACTGTATACATGTCTTTTCTTAATTCATAAAAGTGTTTGAATAACAAAAGTGAGGACAAATGTCTGAACTTGCCATCCTTGCTACACACACAAAGAAGCGCGCGTAAACGGCCTATCTATTGCATGTTAAAAAAGTCCGTTAGGTTCAAAATTCAAACTTGGTTTGAGACCGTGAAAACACAGAATTTCCCACGGTCCTACACAACAAACCTGTCTAGTAACCCATATTTGTTTCAAACTAAATGTTAGCTTGAATCATTCTCTACACAAAGATAGCAAAAGATTTCTAAAACTAGAATGATATATATCACGTCCGTCTTTCACGTGTTATAAATAAGGCTGTTTATTGGTTGGAAACGTAACCAATGCAAGGGTCTACAAAACGCCCCGATATCTATAGACATATTTGACGGAATTTTGATTGGCTGGCAACTTTATTCAGAGGGAATTGTAACAGATCCAAATAGTATATAAATTTAACTCAGAAAAAGAACTGGGCGAGCTGTAGTCAGAGAGGAAAGATGCTATTTCGTTAAGTTTTGGGACAAAATCCGCACGTCAATTGAGTTGTATAAAACTAATAAACTGCAACGGTGATTACGTATGTAAATAGACTTTTTAGAAAAAACTTGTGAATACAAAAATTAAAGTTTAATTAGGTAATCATTTCCTTTCAAACGGTTTTTGATTTATTGCGATTGGATGATTTTTAGTGGGTGAAATATTTATTCAATACAAGTTCAGTTGTCACAGACTACACAATTAACTACGGCAGGGCGTTGAGACCACTCAATTTGAGTGGTCTGACAGTTAAGCTGCGCGCCCACTGGGTCGTCACGGACGGTCAGTACGGGATTTTTCAAAAGTTCAAAACATTAAATTAAATGAGCATGCGTCCACTGCGTCGTCACGGCCGTCAACAGCGTTCCGCACCTTCGGCATGTCCGATAGAAAGTCTGGAGCTACGAACTGTAGGACATTTCCGTGACGGCGAATCCGCCAGACCTATCCAGTGCGCGCGCACTTCGGGCGTCTGGGACGGTCGGTACGGCATTTTCAGCGTTCTACGCAGTCTGCTCTCTGTTGTGTTCGTGGTCAAACTTGTCGTGAGTCATCCTGAAGTTCTAAAAAAACTTAAGGTCATCTTCCACAAGGTCCGGGAACAAAGTGTGAAATTCACCACAAAACAATCTTTTTCTGTTAATGTTATGAATCCAAAACCTCCTTTTTCTTATTTTAACATTCTTCTCTTCTTCTATCAAAAACGCACTCTCTACCGCAATTTCCTCCTCCAAGTCCATCTTTCAACAGATCCTCTCAAAAACTGACTTCTGTTTTGGCGGAAGGCGGATGGAGGACAGTGCGGAACGGCGGAATGCCCGATCCAGTGCGCGCACCACCTCTAAAAAATACCGTACCGACCCAGTGGGCGCGTAGCTTTAGAGGGTTAAACTCAGAAGCCATTCCTGGTGCAGCCAAATATTATAGAAATTACAAGAGAAAGAAATCTCCCAAAATGCTGGTTAAGTTCAGCTATTTTGGGTATGTTAGCACTAAAGAAAAGAAACTCTTCACCGACTCCAAAAAGGTAAATAGCCTAATATCTATCGTAAACAAAATATAAGATATAAAATGATAAGAATATTTAGTTAAAAAATATGTATTTATCTTAATTGTTGTAGAATACCGATAAAATTACATTTGTTGGAATGTAACAAAAGAAGGATTACTGATATTGTTATCAAATTCATAATTATGCCATTGTTATGTTGTTCTGTAGCCTATAATAACAGAATTGCAACCGATTAAAATCCCGAACTAAACTAACTTAAACTCTTTAATCACAGAATGTTTTCAGTTTGTAAATTACATCTAGGCCTACTATTAAAGTTAGTAGAACTTAGCATTTCTTACTTTCCGGAAAATTTTTCTACACTGTTATACCTCAGCAGCTTATCAAGATGGCTGAAAGTTTGTTATATTATTCCGCCTCTTTAACTTTTGGTTTGGTTTGTTTTTTATACTTGTTAAGCTTATTTGTTTTGCTGCAGTCAGTGAAATGTATAGTTTCATTATATTTAAAGGAAAAACAGAAGTTTTGTTTCTCCTGTTCAAATTAGTGGTCACACTCATCTACACTACTACCAAATGGTTTTCAACACATAGTCATCTGTATAGTCAGGGGTAGTTTTATAATAGTCGCTCCCAAAAGCTTGATGGTCAAAGGGTTCATTTAACTAACAGGACATTTTTATACATGTGTTAGATCATAGATTGGAAAATAATGAAAGGTGATAATATGCTAAATTATAGGTTAGGTTATATCAAGTTGATAAAATGATGCATGTTTAGTTAATTTGAAAGAGAAATTATTTTTGGCAACCATTGCGTGAAATTAACTTGACTAGGTTGGGGATTGTTACTTGTATCTCACATTTTTAATTAAGACAAATCTTACCTAAACTGGCATTGTGTGCACAATAAATGTTATAGTCCTAGGGCCCAGGCCTTTAAAAGTTTATGATTACCTAACTCTTGAGACTTCGTATATCTCTTATTTAAGTCGAGTCGGACAACATTTTTATTTGCAACAATTTTTGATAGCGGGCTGTTTTCCTTTGAGAACCCGGCAAAGTCATTGATTTGATGCGGTAAAAAAATTTATAACCTAAACAATAATCTTTCTTTTAATCGAAAGTTTTTTTTATGTAGAAAGCGAAAAACATTTTGTCGGACAAATATTATTGGTCATTTCTGCGCGTCCGACACCCCGAACATGGCAAAGTTATGGCGTCAAAAAATTTAGTACCTAACTGCTGATTTTTTCAGAATCGTTTATAAAATATATATATATATATATAACTAAGTGGTAACCTTGTCCGACAAAGTTTTCGGGGCATACTTGTTGTCGGACGCCTTAAAGTTAAGGTTTTCATGCAACCCCTATATTTATGACCTTTTGTCGGGCAAAAATAGGGTATGTAAAGTGTCTTATTTTGTGATCAGTGATTCAATTGTCCGTCAAAAAAATGGGGCAAATAATTAGTCCGACAAAAAAAGTGAAATTTTTAAATAAATCTATAAATTGTAAACGGGAGGCGCAGTTCAATTCAAACGCATTTTTCTCAGTTAGTTATATAGTGCTAAAGCTGAAAATTGATTAAAATATTATTTATAACATTTAGAAGGGCATAATAAACCCGTTTGCAAAATTTGTCATCTACGTTAAATTTTAGGGAAAATAGTTCTTTAAAATTATAAAAAGTCTGTAAATAATTTTCTGTTGAAAATGTTTATTCTTGTGGAATATTTGTTTATTTTATTAAAAACTCTACATCACGATCTTTGTAATACTACTAAAATTTTAAAAACAACCTTTATCTTAGGAGAAAAACTCAAAAAATGTTCTATCACACCATCCTCTTTCTTAAATGCGTAGCCTACATTATTGCAATGTTCAATAAAAAAAAAATTTTTTAAAATGTATCCGTTTTTGCCTAAATTGAGGATTGGAATCCCTCAAATAACGACACAAAAAACAATCTATTTTGCTAAATTTTTAGAGCACAAACCCGATGCTTGAAAAGCTAACTTTGATAAACTACTAATTTTTGGAGGTTAAATCACGAGCTGTATTCATTTAATTATGAATTCGAATAGAAAACTAACAAAATAATACGACCACGCAGCTAAACCGCTGACGTGAGTTGAGCAAATTTTCAAAATTAAGTTTAGGCCTATGTTTTAGGGTCTCAAGCAACAATATGGGAAATAGGTGTTCTCACGACGGTGCTGAATAGCTGCTTGTGTGTACGAAATATATTAGTAGAATTTGATTGCTAATAAGCCTATAGCTTTTACTCACGCGCTTTCGTTACACTCGCAGCATAAAAACTCGTCCGTCGGCCTCGGATGAGAAGATAAAATCCACCATGGATCTTTGAAGCGGGTACTTTTATGGTATTTTACGTTTTGATCGATTTTGGGGAACCAAGCGAGCTATAAGATCGCGTTAAAAAACTAAATGTGCAAAATAATATCCTAAGTTTATATCTTTAGAAACCAGTCTAAAAAAATTCATTCTCGTAGGAAATCTCAAAAAAGTAGTTCCGGTCAAAAAACATGCTTCCGGTTCTTGAATTTTTTTGGCTAACGAACTCGTCCGAGCGATGTACACAACCAACATGAGTACCAAATTTGGACCAAATCGGACTTTAAGTGCGGCTGCTAGAGGGTGAACACATATATAGGCTACATATATGAATTTTAATGACACCCAAAAACGTGTTCTGGGGACCATGATCGGTGCTCATTTGCTACTCCCGACCTTAGGTCTTACCATAAGGGTCACTGCAGTAGCTCATTTTACCAATGGAAATTCTCTAATAACGGAATTTTACAAGCATACTAAAACGCTTTCACTTATTGAGAGAGGAGATGTTTTAGGAACAAAATACAAAGACACATAATATTCCTGGCCTATGGTATGTACAAGATAACTTTTGCATACGATTTGAATGGATTTCAAGTTTGGTTTTTTAAACATTAAATCGTGCTTAATATTGAGAATATTGAGTTTATATTCTTTAATTTAATAACGAAGTAGTCATTTGTATAAATGTTTACAATGTGTTTATAACAATACTGAACTTGATAATTATAAGCTTACATTAATGTAACTCTTTTAAATTGATTTGTAAATACAGTATAATAATTACTAAATATTTATTCATTATATATAAATAAATTTTGTCAGTTTCTACATAATAATTTGTTTTCAAATATCCATATAATATTGCATTTTTGATATGTAGAACTACTTAATGCATGCTACTTTTAATAAATTCTAATATTCTAATGTTTTTTGTTTTTGTTTTTTCAAAAATCCCCAATATTATTGTCGGACAGATAGTTCAATGTGTTTGAAATATTATTACAAACAATATAAAATAAAAAAATTATGTTAGGTCATAAATATAATAAGGGTTGCATAAAACCCTTAACTTTAAGTCGTCCGACAACAAGTATGCCCCGAAAACTTTGTCGGACAAGGTTACCACTTAGTTATATATATATTTTATAAATGATTCTGAAAAAATCAGCAGTTAGGTACTAAATTTTTTGACGCCATAACTTTGCCATGTTCGGGGTGTCGGACGCGCAGAAATGACCAATAATATTTGTCCGACAAAATGTTTTTCGCTTTCTACATAGAACAAACTTTCGATTAAAAGAAGATTATTGTTTAGGTTATAAATTTTTTTACCGCATCAAAT
Source organism: Philaenus spumarius (assembly GCA_018207615.1). Classification (NCBI taxonomy): domain Eukaryota; kingdom Metazoa; phylum Arthropoda; class Insecta; order Hemiptera; family Aphrophoridae; genus Philaenus; species Philaenus spumarius. Next base: position 360,827 of record JAGFPH010000285.1, on the reverse strand, counting down.
CAATGACTTTGCCGGGTTCTCAAAGGAAAACGCCCCGCTACCGAGAATTGTTGCAAATAAAAATGTTGTCCGACTCGACTTAAATAAGAGATATAGGTACGAAGTCTCAAGAGTTAGGTAATCATAAACTTTTAAAGGCCTGGGCCCTAGGACTATTAGGGGTTACTACAAATAATAGAATCTACTGGTGTAAGTCTACACACTTCATTTGAATGTGTCTACAAATACAAATGTAGGCTATAAACTACCAATAACAAATAGCCTTAACATATTCCATAGGATGTCGGAAATTATAAGTAAATCAAACCGGTAGTAGATATTTGTTAGATTTCACGAGCACTAAATAGAAATAAGGAAATACTTTGAAAAATAATCAATGAAATAAAGTTAGATGATGTGTGGATGGCAGATTAATCTGTTGTAGTTTGGTACTGGCAAAATGGTGTGAATGACCTGCAACTATAGGCTTGAATTATAGCCTATGTAGCTATGAATTTTATCAAATTTCCTATCCTCCCTTCCATTTTCATAGTTTAATAATTATTTTGGACACAATGACAGGTTTCATCATATGATAGGCTAAATGTGCATATTTATTTAGCCCTATAAATGATGATTTTTTTATAAAATATAAATATAATTTTGAATACACCTATAGTTATAAATACAACCTAATCTGAATAACATGTTAAAACCTGAAAAAAAAGTTTAGCCTCTCTCGCGTTTATCCTCTTGCACAGTTTAAAAAAAAAAAACAATAGGCCCTAATTAAAAGGTTTGTAAGTTATTAGATTTATAGTATTGACTTTATAGGCCGTCTATTCCATTATCATAAATAGGCTTTGCCTAAACTATAAGTTTGTAATTAAATTTATTATTTTTTATCTTTAATGAAAGTAAATTATTTATTTAAAACTGTGAACATTTTCAAAATTTTATTAGATCATAAAGAATCACTATATATTCCCAACTGCAGTGATTAATATTGGATGTTTTTTTTAATTGTAAATTTATAGTATCCTCACATACTTGAGAGAAACCTTTTATTGATTTTCTCTAACAACATTCCCCACCCCCTTCTCTTTAATTCCCCTCTTCCAGAAAGTTTCCTACTGTACCATAATTTCTAAAGAAACTTTTATACTATGCTCTGCATAACCAGACCGAAAACAAATTTTAAAATTTACGTGCATGTATCTATCAATTGTTAAACATTTGAAGTAGGCTTAATTTATAAGCATTAAAACATAATATTTTTGGATGATATTGAATAATATTTTCCACATTTTATTTTCTCAATCAAATCGTTTTATTCATACACGTAATAAGCAAACTCTATTCATGATACCTGTTAAATATTCTACATCACTAATTTCACAGATGTTTGTGCCTCATTTTTGTGTATAGTAGTTTGAATGATGTCTGCACTGATTATATGTTATTCAGGAAACATTTTTGAAATCACTTGCTCTAATCTTTTCTTTTGATATTAGGTTAGTGCAATTACGATTAATTTAAAATATGGAAAGTATTAAACAACAATGTATTGTGTGCGGTGAATTTAAAAAAAAATCTGCTTTTAGTTTTGAGAAACAAAATTTGTTATTCATGTTTTAAGTATTTTTGGATTGAAAATGTTAATAGCCTACATTTTTTAGTTATTATTTAGTTTTAAGTCACAAAATGCTGATATTTTTTCTATTACCGTATTACTTTATTAATGCTTTGAAAGTGTGATATCTGGCATTGTAAGTAATACAGGTAAGGGTTATCATACCTGACAAGGAAGCTTTGTAGGCTATATATGGTGGTGTAGGAGAAACAATTGATTTTTGTGTTATTTTGGCTTTATACATCTAACCATCATCTTGTAGGTAACTCTGTACTTTAAGTTTAGCTAATCCAAAGTCCTTGGGGGTTAATAGCTTTAATAAATAATGGCCTCTAATCAGACATAAACCTATTCCACCTGTTTCAAGATGGCGGCTATTGATTTTTGGCTAAAGTCCAACTCCACCTTTAAGATGCAATGAATTGCTTAACTTTAAAAATTAGAAACAGTTTAAATTATGGTACAGGTACTAATTTTCTTTAAACGCGTTATAAACTGGAATGTTTTATGCTCTCTTAGGTTTCTTAAAATACCGGTACTTTTATAAATGAAAGTCTAGCCTATATAATAATAAAAACAAATTTATTTATTGTTAAATTAATGCATGTTCGACTGCTTTTAAATTTGTTGGTTTCAATCACTTCGTTTAGCTCTATGAACACATTCTGTATTAGTATAGAGAGTGTACAGCTACATATTGACTGTGATTTTTGCTGTTTTAAAAAAAATTATGATGCTTGGAGGAGCTAATTTCCGTTTAACAGTATCTAGTTTATTTTGTGTGTTTATGTAACAGCTCTAGTATTTCTTGGAAAATAATAGGCCTACACGTCTTACAGCCTACAGACGGCAAAGAAGTGTTATTTCTAAATCTAAGATTAATCTATTTTACCTATAGCAATTAGCCTAAACAGAAGAAAAATATTACGTTTACAGATAATCAAGTAATTTTAATAATAACTTATTATATATGGGATGAAATTGTTTTGCCCGAAAATGCAAACAACACCAAAAACAATAGATCGTTCCATTCCAGAACTTTTTGATGATTTTGAAGGGCCCTCCATGTATTTATTCAGCATATATTTAGGAAGCTTGGAGAGGCTTTACACATCTTATACAGGAGCTTATTGCGTTACAGGATAAACAAGTTACATCTTGAAAATTCACAAACTAAACTGTAACTAGAACGCATAGGAAACATTTAAGTAATTTTAGAGGATAGACAGTGGTATTAGTACAGGTGACTCCGGATTTTGGGAAAATTTTATTATATTCTGAAACTAGACGTTAAACTAATTGTAAAAACACAAAAAATCATGGTAAATAAATATTATAGAAACTGAAAAAAATACAGGTTAAATTTAGCCATTTTCGCTATGTTTGCACTAAACAAAAGATAGACAGATACGGAACTTCACTTTTTCCTTTGTAGCCTACGTAAAGAAACTGTACACTTCACTGATGCTGCGAAATAAAATTTTAACAATCTAAAACAAGTATTACAAAACAAACGACAATAAATAGTCCTACAAATTGAATAATTCGTCCACGCAGCTAAACCGCCGATGTGAGTTGAGCCAATTTCCAAAATTAAGTTTATAGGCATGTTTTAGGATTTCAATCAACAATTTGGGAAATAGGTCTATTCACGACAGTGCTGAATAGCGGCAAAATGGTCCGCACGCCATTCCGCATATTAGGAGTATCTTCAATACATAAAGCATTGCGTGCTCCGCAAGCCATTCCGCATATTGGGAGTATTTTCAATATACAGTGCATTTGCGTGCTTCGCACGCCATTCCGCATATTAGGAGTATCTTCAATACACAAAGCATTGTGTGCTTCACACGCCAACCCCACAGTAAAATACACCACATGGCTTTGAACCAGATACTTTTACATGGTATTTTACGTTTTGATCGATTTTGGGTGAACTAAGTGAGCCATTAGGTCGCGTAAATAAACAAAATGTGTAGAATAACATCCTACATTTATATTTGTAGAAAAACTCTAAAAAATTCATTCTCGTAGGAAAAATCTCAAAAAATAGTTACTTCCTGTCAAAAAACGTGCTTCTGGTTGTTAGATTTTTTCGCTAACGAACTCGTCTGAGCGACGTAGACAACCGACATGTGTACCAAATTTGAACCAAATCGGACTTAAAATATGGCCACTAGAGTGCGAAACATATATACATAAATATATATGATTTTTAATGACACCCCAAAACGTGTTCTGGGGACCATGATCGGTGCTAATTTGCTACTCCCGACCTTGGGTCTTACCATAAGGGCCACTGCAATAGTTCATTTTTCCTATGGAAATTCGCTAATAAGCAAATTAACAATATTAACATTGCCAACCGCCAACCATTTTGTTGAGGTGATATAGATAAATTACAAGTTACACCGTTGCCAAGTTTTTTTTTTGAAAGCAAGAAGCTAGCAACAGGAAATGTTTAAAAACTAAAAACATGGCATCAGCTGAGGAAAATTTTTGTAGAACAATTAAAATATCATCAAGTTATGTTTACAAACGGGAAATATACTGTAATCTGAGATGAGGCTAAGTTAATACTTCAGGCTATTTTTTTTAGTTATTTAGGAATTTTATTCTGTAGAAAAAACTTAATTGATGTTACCAATTTATATATGTTTACTAACTGGAAACAAACTGTGACTAGAGACTGTAAGTTAATACTTCAGGCTATTTAAAAAAAATATATTTTAAGAGTTTTATTCTGTTACTAGTGGCTTGTAGGGGCAATATAGGCTATATTTCTAGGAGCAATACCTCTTCGTGATGGCCTACCTTTGCGAGGTGGTCTTCCAGCATTATTCATTACAGTAAAAAAGTACAGTTGAAATAATTTTATAATGTGCTTAATCATATAGCCTAAGTTTTGATTTTAATTCTCACTTCGAAACAAAAACACAGCTACAATAACAAAACTGCACATTTAGGTGTTGTTATGATAGCTGAATATTCCAATTTATATACAATCACCTGTTTTTAACACTAAAATCACTTGATTTACACCTATATATTCCCATGCTATTTAAATGGGAATTATTATATACAATCACCTGTTTTTAACACTAAAATCACCTGTTAGCATATACTCTACATATTCCCATGCTATTTAAATGGTAATTATTTTATTCCGTAACAAATTTTTGTGACACAATTAACAAAAATGAATATTTTCTCCCAAAACTTCATGCTCAGACCTCTAAAATCAGACCTCTCCCAGCTTTCTACGACATACCGTTCGCTCACAATTTCATTTGCAAATTTGGGCTTACGGAATTAGATATATAGATAGAGAAAATGTTCAATTTGACAACATTGTAAAATTGTCATTAATATCATTGCATTTAATGTAATGTTGTTTTATAGCCTTAGTTTTGATAGATTACTAATCGATGTTTTGAAAGATTTAAAAACTTTTTTCATCAATTTCGTATATTTATTTTTGTTTATTTTAATTAGGTATATTTATTATTTACGATTTTGTTGTCCTTAAAGTGTTTAGTTGCTTTTGTTTAGTGCAAACATACTGAAAATGGCAAAACCTAACCTGTATTTTTTTAGTTTTCTTTTTGTCGTAGTTTCTATAATATTTATTTCCCGCGAAATTGTTTTTTTGTTTTTACAGTTAGCTTAACGACTATTTTCAGAGTATTATACAATTTTCCCAAAACTTGGGAGTCACCCTCTCCTACACTTTTACCAAGACAGTAAGTGTTTATATTTATAGAGATGCATTTCTGTAGGTATAGATTAGACTGTATTGGTTCTTAGCTACTGTCAGATATGCTGTTTTAGTCTATACATGAGTTATGTTAAGCGGTAGGGCCTATTCGTTTATTTTTATAGATGTTTTGGCGGAATTGGGATAAAACCCTCAATTCTAAATCATTACACAAATATTATTGAAGTACTGATGGTCTCTACTTTTCTCCTGTGACTACTGTATTTTGCTTAGGCTAAATATTTTCATTGTTTAGTTCATTTGCTTGCAGGTTTTGATCATGATGTTCCTTGTTCTGCTTTAGTTTAGTTTTATTTGCTTCTTTTGTCCGATTTTTTTGGTTTTTACAGTTATTTGGTTAGTTAGCCTACCATTTTCATTGTTTTCTTCCAATTCAAAAATAAATGTTAAGTTTTTAATAAATAAATTATAATACATTAACTAAGTCTGACTTTTAAAACAGAAAAAAATCAGTTTAATCTAATCAAACTAGGTAGGCTACTCTTTTTATCGCCATTTAGTACCCTGTCATTCAAAGATTTAAACAAAACACTAATTTATATATAATATTAAGAATTATTCTAAACAAACACAAAACTAACAGATTACCTTTGAGCAGGCTGATACTGAAGAAAAAAAAATACATGTTACTAATACAAAATGTATGAGAACTGAAAACGAACCATAAATCTAACCAAAAACAAGCTAATAAGTCCAATTTAAAAAGCTCTTTTTGAACAAATCTGTGACTTTTTTTGTTTTTGGGGTTCTGTGCCTTTATAGATCTCTTATATAGTATCACTTGCTTGTCTTTCTGTTAGAGTTGATTTTATCCTGAACAGTTAAAGGTATCACCATGCTAGATTCATGATACTGTGGAATAGGGTATCGTTTAAAAAAAACTTTATTTAAGGATATCAAAACTTTTTAAAGAATTTTATGGAATCTATGTCTTTTTATAGATATTATTCCCAAAAATAATGTTGAGTACTTATGTTGAACAGTGGTTTTAGGAGAACCCATAAGCCTATACTTTACAGAACATTTATATTGATTCTATAATTTTGTGGAAAAGTGGTGATTATTCAGGTAATTCTGTGCTTGTCAGCCATCATAACCCTTTCACTTCCACTTCAATTATGTTATTTATTTAAGCCGTGGTTATATCAAGAATACATGCCGTGTTGATGCGTTGTTATCACTATCATTTTGGTAAACAGAACCTTAAGGGAATGTGTCTAACTCCGTGTTACGGAATTCCAAGATGGTGAGCCAAACTCGGTAATGAACAATAAGAGGGTGAGCCTAACTCGGTGGTACAAAACCCTAAGAGGGTGAGTCTAACTCAGTGATACAAAACCCTAAGAGGGTGAGTCTAACTCAGTGGTACAAAACCATAAGAAGAGGAGTCTAACTGGGAGACACAAAACCCTAAGAGGGTGAGTCTAACTCAGTGGTACAAAACCCTTAGAGTGAGAGCCTAACTCGATGTAACAAAACCCTAAGAGCGTGAGCCTAACTCGGTGGTACGAAACCCTAAGAGCGTCTGCCTAACTCAGTGTAACAAACCCTAAGAGCGTGAGCCTAACTCGGTGGGTGTGTCTAACTCGGTGGTACAAAATCCTATGAGCGTGAGCCTAA
>JAGFPH010000285.1:328127-339016 GCA_018207615.1 Philaenus spumarius | reverse complement strand
TCCTCTAGTTTTTTTTTTATTCTAATTATATAAAGTGATAATACGACAAAATATTATAATTATACAAATATTATAATCATACTGTTATCGGCAAAATACTATGACTAAACAGTTTAGGTAAGTCCTCTAGTTTTTTTTTTTATTCTAATTATATAAAGTGATAATACGACGAAATATTATAACTATACAAATATTATAATCATACTGTTATCGGCAAAATACTGTAACTAAACAGTTTAGGTAAGTCCTCTAGTTTTTTTTTTTTTTATTCTAATTATATAAAGTGATAATACGACGAAATATTATTTCTCAAATGAGGCAACCTTTACTATCTAGTTACCTTGATTTATACACACCTTAATTAGTACAATAACCTATTGTTCGATTTGGCAACGTTGATTAATTTCCATTTTAAATACGCAGTTAAATGGTACTTTCTATTGTTTGATGCATTTGTTTACGTAATTATGTTTGTTACATTATTTTCACATTTTCTTGCTTCGTGGATACTTTTGGGGTTCATATTGTTTAGTTTATTTAATTCTTACATGTTTGGTGTATGTGAAGTGATTTATTTTGTTATAATTACGTCAAATATCGCGGAAAAGTCGAAACTTAACCTATACAATTTCAAGTTTTATTTCTTTCATAACTCCTACAAATATTATTTCCCGGGAAAATTTTTGTTGTTTCTACAATCAGTTAGATGTGTTCTTTCATGTTATATCAAATTCCCTTAGAAATCGTTTGACAAGGTAAACTACATTTTTACCCTTTTGTTTACATTTTTTCAAGTTGTGTTTTTTCTATTATACGTTATTATTTTGCACTTTTGTAAAGCTCTTCTGTGTAAATTTTGTTTATGTAAATAATTTTGTAAATTTGTTTTTGTTTTATTTTTTGTTGAAGTCGGACGAATTTGGATACCTCCAAAATTGGTTATTTACCATTATTTCACAAAAATGTTATTATTAAAATAGATTTTTTAATAAATATAAATACAGTTGACTTATTTAAAGAGACATATTTACTGTAAAAAGTATTTTCAAGAAGCACTTTTCTAATCACTTTTATTACTACTTTTAAGTACATAAAAAACATATTTATTTTACTTGTTTGACCTAATATATTCAAAATAGGCCTACTCAATAAAACAATGTTGTTAAACCTCTAGACTATTTTAAAAATTATTTATAATAGTCACATATAGTGTAAAACAGTATTTTCAAAGTTCTAAACTCTATTATTCTTATTTTTAATTTCATTACAAATCAAAATGATTGATTTTTCTGACCGATTATATTTAAAATCGGCCTAATCAATGACATTTTTTGTTTTAATCTCTCAAAATTTTGTTAACTTATTCTCTGGTTTATTCCGAACAAAATGATATATAATAAGTTACGTCACCTGTTTATAGTAATTATAGTAATTTTTTGGCGAATTAACAAAAATACTTTTTTAAAAAGTCATTTTAATTGGATCTGGTTGAGCAGCCAAGTGCCAAATAAATAAAGTGCAAAAGATAATTAGCTGCTTATCTGTAAATGTATTTTGATTCGCTTTTTCCGAATGTTAAAAATTTTAATTCTTTGCGTAGATTTGACTGGGCATTGCGTAAGATAATAGGCAAGGCAAATACTTTTTTATTGCACGGGCTAAAACATGTCATGAATAACAACATGTTAATCCAGATTTATTTCTATGTTGGCTAATCTGTTGATAAAAGTAATTGACATTTACTTTGTAACTAACAAATGTTATATTGTAATAGTACTATTTTGTGCCCATTTTCAGTTATAAGGAGATTAGTGGAAATTGTTTAATACAGTTGAACTTGGTTTTAACGGCCTCGGCTAATGCTTCAACTCGGACATAGCGTTATTTTTTTGTAGGTCTAGTCAAATCGTTATCTTTTATGTTATTATAAACCCCTATTTTAGCGTCAATAAATATTTTAACCACTCGATTGTAACGTCATAAATCTACAAAATACCAATGTCAAACTTTGAATTCAGTTTTTTCAGAACTTGAAAAATGAGAATTCGCCCTTTGCTTTGATGTCAGGCCGAATATTTTCTCCCTCTTCAAAATCAAACCGCGAAATAAACTACGTATTTTTTTCACACTAAAATGTAATCTGCGGTGGGTCACAGTCGGTAGAGGGGGTTGGGGTTTCCACTACAAGCAACACTGCTAACTCTCCCACCCTCCAAAGGAACGATTTCCATGCTATGCGATGTCAGTTGTGTGTGAACTAAACCAATGACCTTGTTGGAGAAGTTTTCGGACAATACAAAAGCGCGGCGAGACTCAGTCGTATAGCCTGGCGAGTCATTTACATAGTTGTTATCGTCTGTCTTGTTGTCCACCCCCACAGTAATGTTGACACTTTAAAATTGTTGTTTGTTTTTTTAATACATCAATCCTTAAAACTTTACCCATTAACCAATGTTACCTAATTTATAATTGTAGGTGACCTCAACTCCAATTATCGGGACTCTACTGTATATTAAAAGAAAAGTATAATGTTTTTTCTTTTTAATAAATGTTTAAAAATAATGTTGCCAATAATAGTAATACTGTATAGTTGTTTGTCCTTTCACTCAAAGTAACAAAAATATGATTTCCTGTTGGTACATCTTTATAACGTCACTACATCTTTTTAGGACTTAGCGTCAACACTCGTTCGGTCCGTTCGTTGGTGCTATAACCAAGTTCAACTGTATCCAATAAACTGGGGAAGTTTGATTCAAACTTTTGGTTGAGATCTGTACTGACGTGTATGTCATATGATATACCCACTTTAACCTAGCTTCAATAATTTATACATTAGTGGTGGGTTAGCATTCCTGCAAGTGATTCTATAAGGGCTATGGCTCCAAAACTGGCAAACTGAATTGCTACTTATGTAATGCTAAGAATGTTTTGTCGTAGCTACAGACAAAGGCATGTATTTATAGAGGTTTAAAGTGACATTTGTTTTATGTTTTTGCTTGCAGGGAGGTTCGGTTGGGAAACTCTGGGAAAGACACACATACCCTTCATCAGCAGAGCCCCTGACGACAAATATTGTGCTGTGCGAATGGTAGAACAGAAACTTCTCAGCAAATACCTGACCTATCTTCATGCGGACATTTACTCTTGTACGTGCATCAGGAGTTATTATATCACGGAGGCAGAAGCGAGGCTGCTCAACGAAATTAATGTCAAACATTGTGAAGTTCAGTTCGGTAGGGAAACCTTTACTACGAAAGATCTAGTGGTTAGGCTTCAAGACGCGAAAGAATTTTATAATTTTCTAGACGTTTGTTATAATAAATTAGCTAATTGTGGTGTAGACGCGAAAGATAAGTGCGGATTTATTAGAATAAACAATGAATCCGTTGTTCCTTATACGGTGAAAGATGGAAACAAGTACGTTCCGTTGTTTTATTTCGAAGGTGAAACGGATAATTTAAAACTTAAAGCAGAAAAATTAGAAAGTTGGGATTTGGCGTATTTAAAGTTCTGCTGTAAAGTACAGGGTATTAGAAACGAGTTGTTCGCGAGTGAAACTTGTTCAGTTATAAGTTTAAGTGACATTAAAAGTTATTTTCCCGCCGGTACGGTGTTCGAAGATTACTGGCCGAATAAAGTAGTGGATTCTTCGCAGTTACTCATATCGCAAAAAGGTAACGGACAACCGTCCGTCTCGTCTTCGTGGATCAAAGCACCGCCCGGTTCGGTTCCGACACAATCATCGACCGCAGTGGTTAATAAAGTGACACCGTCCCATGCTCCTAGGACAAGTTCGATACCTCCGCAACAGACATCAGTTTCTCCCCAACAGACGACACCGCAAACACAACAACCTCAACAACAGCACCAACAGCAACAACAAAACCAACAACAACAACAACAACAACAACAAGGGTTACATAACGGCTGGCCTGGTCTAGTGGGAGGACAGCCGACTTATCAACCCATAGTCTCTCAAGCTCAACAGAACATTCGGATGGGGCAGATGAATATGTCTCTACACAATGTAAGTTCACAATATCTCTTCTTAGTACAGTATAAATATTAGTTACAAGGCTAATCCTGGGAGAGTGCTTCTACATTACTGAACTACCTCTTCAGTTACGCCCAATCGACATGGTTTTAAAATCTCGAGTTTATTTTAGTATTTTTATAAAACTTAAAATGTTACATTAGAATGAAAAAAAGATAAACAGAAGTTTTCCAAACAACTCAAAAGGGATTAGGAATTGTAATATCTTATTTAAATTACTTGACACTGATGAGAAATAACTTGAGAAAAATAGAGATCCGAGTTTTATAAACCATGGGTTATTAATAAAATAAATAATGCCAACTAATTACTTACAGTAATTAAAAATATAATTAATTATATAAAAATTAATATGTTGCATATGTAGTGTAAAGGGTTATTTATTAATCAATAGCTTGAAAGTTAAAGTACATATCTATGAGATACATTATATTTTTAATATCTTTCATAACTTAGTAGCAATCGCAAATCGAAAGAAAGTTAACTTTAATAATTAACTTATCCCCGTACACATTATAAGCCTTTCAATGGTGTAAAAGATTATTTGATATTTCTCACTCTTAACTTTAAATTAAAATGTTGGTTTATTCTTGTTCCAAAACAATATTCTGGTTTTTTCTCGATCTCAATAAATTGTATTTAATAAATTCTCGTTTCTCACTTGTTCCTAAACCTCATTTCTCGATTTTTTCTTGATCTCGATAATATGTAATAAACAACCTCGACCATGGTTGCAGAATAACACATGACTATTTGTAAAGAATCTCCTTATATTGAACTCTTTCTTCCAAGCTCTTATTGGTAGACATGAGCTGAGAATGATTGTGACATATGAGCTGTACCTATGCAATGGTTTTCTCTTGCTCACACAGTCTGGTCTTTGCTTAGTTTTGTTATTTCAATTCTTTATTGTTATTATTTTGAATGATAATACCAGAATTTAACAGAACTGTTATTTTTTCTTTTTTGTTGTACAAAAAACTAACATTAGTATTGATTTATGCCCACGTGAACTCGATTACCGATTACCGCAAGCATTTATAACAATTTTTTACAGTTTTAGTTTTGCATTTTGTAATCTAGTTAATGATGTTACAGTAAAATCTCGGTTAAACGAACTGTAAAAAGGGGAGGGGGGGGGAGTCGTTTCGGATAACAATTTTTTTGGTTAAACCATGAACATCTAACATTACAGTTTTAAAAGGTTTTGAAACGAATTCAAAAATCTCTTTGTAGGTTACACTTATGTTTTTAAGATTACGGTACATCAATATACTGTACTTAATAACTTAGTTTGTAGCATATGAATTACTCATTTAAACAACTCTGTAATGTTTGTTTGTTTCTTGCTGCATCCCTCCAAACGTATGTGTCACATGGTCTTCATACACCTAACATAGCGTCCGTCCGCGACGCATGCTATGCCCGCGATAAAAAAAAAAATCGCTTCCCAGGCGTATGCTTGCGATACTTAGCGGGCATAGCGTGCGTCACCAAAGTCTATGTGAATTTTTCCTTAGGATGGGTGGGGGAAAGTTAGCAGTGTTGGTATAGTGAAACCTCCCTCTTCCCACTTTGACGGGAACATCCGGGTTACTCTGTGCGCATAAATAAACGTATGAAAAAAAATACGTAGTTTGTTTATTTTGTGGTTTGATTCTGAGGAGGGAGAAATAGGCAGCCCCCCGACATCAAAGGAAAATATGGCAGCCGTTTGACATTGGCACATTTTTTTAAAGCCGCGTTATTTAATTTCTAATAGATTTTTAAGTTGTAAAAAAGGTTCTAATTTTGATTAAAAAAACAAAAATTAAATATTGTATATACAATAGGGCTATTATTTTTGGATTTCCGATTTTCGGAGGCGTTTCGGATAACCCGGGTTCGGTTAACCGGGGGGGGGGCTTTACTGTAATTGTGTTTTCTTTGTTTGATAATATTGGGATTACTTTATTTTTTTACGTGTTTTTTAATATGTTGTGTCAAAAATTATTGGGGGAACATTTTGATTTAATCTGAAAGATTTTGTTGTTTACTGTTAACTTTCATGTAATTTTGTGTAGTTTGATTTAGCCTAACTAAAGGAAGTATTTTAGTAAACCATGAACAGTTTATTTAACCTTTATTTGAATGTAAACAATTGCCTAGACAGCTGTCAAAGTGTTGACATAATTTTATTAAAACATTTTCATAATGATTGTTCTAGATGAATCAGGCTACAAATTCAACGAGGTCGTACCAAGCACCTAGAGCAACCATGTCAACGACACCCCAATATTATCCAACGGTAAGCAGTTGTCAAAATTTAATAGTTTAAAACAATATTAGTAAAGTATGGTCAAACAGTAGTGCATTCAAACATTTCCCTCAAAGAATATTGTTAACTAATTTAGTTATTTCTTTTTATTAGCGCATTGCCATAGGAAAAATGAGCTATTGCAGTGGTCCTTGTGGTAAGACTCAAGGTCGGGAGTAATAAATGAGCACCGATCATGGTCCCCAGAACATGTTTTGAGGTGTCATTAAAAATCAAATATATATATATATGTTTGCACTCTAGCGGCCGCATTTTAAGTCCGATTTGGTTCAAATTTGGTACGGTACACATGTTGGTTGTCTACGACGCTCGAACGAGTTCGTTAGCCAAAAAAGTCCAACAACCGGAAGCACGTTTTTTGCACAATCTTACACAAAAAGAATCCTTTAAAACATAAACCGCATGTTACAAGGCGGTAGTTAAACCATCTTCAAAAACTGTTAGACAATTTTTTTAATAAATTGTAAAATTAAAAATTTTTACCACCAAACAATTTGCTTAGGTTGCATGGGCCATTTTAAACAAAAAAGGTCTCTTGCAATGTTTCTCTAAAATTTCATCATTTTTGTAATAATAAATTATTTTAGGTCAGAAAAACGCAAAAACTAACATTTTAAACGCTCAAAAACCATATCAAAAATTGTAATTTTGGATGTTGCCAATGTTCTTAGATAATATTTAAACATAGTTAACTATAATCCTGAAGAGATATTGGGAATTTGATGGTTAACGTCGAGCGCAAGCGAGCAGATCCAGGTGTATGTATAGTGTATACTTTGCATGAGTGCAAGAGAGATGCAGCACTCCGGAGGTGACCGAAAAACTCTCTCTCGCACTCACGCAAAGTAGACACTACTCATAGCCCTAGTTAACAATTAAAAAACAAATCTTTAGAACAAAATATTTCCCAATAGCTCTTCGGGATATTCTTAAAGGATGTCTAAAAACAAAAGTCCAAAATTGCCATTTTTTATATGTTTTTTTGGACATTTAAAGTGGTGATTTTTGTGTTTTTCAGATCTAAAATAATTTATACCTCAAAAACGATAATTTTAGAGAAAACTTGCAACAGATCTTTTTTGTTTAAAATGGCCGAAACAGCCAAAAACAAATTGTTGCATGGAAAAAATATTCAAACAATTTTTGACAACCGTTGCCACCTGTTAATATATGCAAAGATTGCGCACAAAATCGAATCAGAAACATTTTATAGCGGAAGCAAAGACAAGGCGCTTTACTACAAAGTAAAGTTAAATATATCTTTTATAATCTTAAAACTGGCAATATCGGTAATGTTCTTCTACATCTTAAAATTTTACTATCAATCAACCTTTTAGAAAAAAATAGTATAACATATTAATGACTTTCTGCTAGTTCATTGACACAGAAACAATACGATGCATATTGTAGAAATATTCAATAAAATAGATGTTATAGCATGTCTGTTCTTGTGCTTGAGTTACAGAGTAAAATCTCCCAACTTGGGTTAGTTTCACTTTCAGTGCAGTCAAATAGAATGTGTTGTAAAGTCTGCACCCCCTTCTCTCCAAAAGGTAATCCAGTTAGTTTTATTGCTTTCTACTTTACCAACTATTCCGCCTGTCCCATTGGTAAAATGTCTCATCCCTCAAGTCCTGCAGTTTTTAGACCTATCGGTATTCTGCCAGCCTTATCAAAATGTCCACCAACAACTAACATCTTTCCTTGAACAAAATGATATTCTCAGTCCAGTTCAATCAGGTTTTCTTTCTGGCAATAGTACTACTGCAGCTTTTCTTTATGTAGCCGATGATGTAAGGATGGCAATGGAACGCAGAGAAATAACTTTCCTAACTCTATTTGATTTCTCTGAAATTTTTTGATTCTATTAATGATTCATATTTGCTAGCTAAAGTAAAAAATATGGGACTGGAGCCAGTGTGTATAACATGGATTGAGTCATATCTCTCTGAACGAAGGCAGTGTGTCAGTATTATAGAAAGTAGGTCTAAATGGAGGGATGTTAGCATGGGAGTTCAGTAGGGTTCTGTCTTAGGACCTTTATTATTTATCATTTTTATAAACGACTTTTGTACAGCAATGAAATACTGTAAATTTTATTTGTATGCCGATGACTTTAAAATAGAAGATTCCGGTAGAGCGTTGGAACGCATAAATCATAATATCTCGAATATTTCTCTTAGCCAGAAAAACAGATTAAAAACCAACAAGGCTAAAACGCAGCCTATTATTTTGGGTTACTCTCCACTGTAGAACAAAATAGTCATAGACAGCTTTACCAGACTTTAGTTTTATAACGACATTTTAGACTACTGTAATAAAGTTAAGGATCTTGGGCTGCTCATTTATAGTAAGCTGACTTGGAGAGATTATGTGACTCAGACGTGTAATAAGTTTTTGCAGGGATGCATACCTTAAAAAAAACACAAAATCTCTTGCCGTTCCACGTCATAGTGCTCCTTGTAAAATCTCTTATATTTCCATATTTTATTTACTGTAACACCTTAGTTGGTGACATGTCCGTGGTGTTGGCCAACAGATTGCAGTGGGCACAGAATTACTGTATACGATTTATTTTTGATTTTAAACGCGATGCTCATGTTTCTCTTTATTATAAAACTCTTAACATCTCAAAACTTATTGAACTACGGACATATCATACTCTGATGATGTTACATTCTATTCTACAAACTGGAGTGCCAACTTACCTGGCAGAAAAGTTTGTCTATATCTCTAACATAAGTGGAAAGAGCACCAGAAGAGGTGGCACTACTCTTGCCATACCTTTGCACCATATTATGAAGTATAATATTTACTGTGACCGCTTGCCGTCTGTGGAATTCACTACCGGATGGATTTGAGTCTGCCGACAGCCGTGTCCAGTTTTCAAAGCTGTTTATGTATTATTTATTGTGCAGAGTGGATGAGGCGTAAGTGTTCGTATGAATATTTAATTCTGATTGTAATCAGTATGTAACTTGTAAGTATTAATTACTGTTAATGATTTTATGAATTGTATACATTTATTTTTGTCTGTTAAAGAACTATTTATTTTTAACCTTTTCAGTGGCACGCCCGTATATATACGTTTGTGCTACCTGGCTTGCGTAGGAGCAATCCCGCCATATATTTGTTTCCAAATTTACCGCTGAAAGAGCGCAACCAACTTTTAGAATACATATGCTTGTGCTGCTATCTGTTGAGAATGTGTAGAACCTTTTCTGAACCAATTAAGCTTTATACCAATATACAGGAATATTTTTTGGAGTTTTAATCAAGTGTCTTCTGTTTGAACATTTATTTGCAGCTGTCTGTCCGCTTTCTCTTTCTCTTCTGTTTTGTCTTAGTAACACAACATTTCATTTCACTTATTTCTAATGCTTTCTTACAAACTTTTTGCATAACAAGAGTCCACATAAAACTATTTATAAATTATACTTCTAGTCAACTTTACATAACATCAACACTTAAAAATGACAAATCTCTACAGTATAACACAGTAATTCACACAACAAATACATAATTGAAATAAAAATAAATACATTTAAAATTACTTAGCTAAAACAAGATGCCCGAGAGCTCACTATAATTTATCCAGCACAACAGTGATGCAAAGGACACCCCCTCAGACAGAGCTACCAAAATCATACTGTAGAAACTCTTCCACCGAGTAAAAAGACCCCGACAACAGCAATCTCCTAAGACTATATTTAAGAGATTTATACGATCCCAATTGTAATAATTTTTGGGGAAGTTTATTACTGAGTATTGCCCCCATCTGTGTCGGCAGTTTTCTATACAGACCAATCCTGTGCTGGTTTGCTCGATACTTGGAGGCATTTCTGGTATTATGGCCATGAATGTCCTTATTCTGGGTATGCTTATAAGTAAACTTGAAATAATTACTTCCAGTATGTCCAGTATGTAACAAATTATCCATGAGTCTTAAGTTTTGATTGTTAAATTGAGTTTTTAGATAAATAATTTATTGTGTTTGTGTAAATAAGTGATTATTGTACTGCTAAATAAGGTGTACTGCTAAATAAGGCTAATAATATTTCTTATCTTTATACGATTATAATCTAATAATTACATTGTGCTTTATAACCGTTTTTGTTTTGATTGTCTTGTTCAGTGTTAGTTCAAATAACATTTTATGTAATTTTTTTCAAATGTTTTGTAAAAACAACCATTTAGGACAAGTAAATAATCATTTTTGTAATAACCTAAAAAAAAAAACGCTTCACTAGGTGACCCTATGTTGTTCAGAACCCGCCACTGAAAAGGTTAAGAATGTTTTGTTATAAATGTTTGTAATTTTGTATTGGGGTTAGGTGGAAGAGAGGACTAAATAGTCCTAACCTTGTCCCCAAAAAACAATATTATTATCTATCTCCTCTACAATGCAGGTGGTCTGAAACACTTTGATGTGGATATTCCTCTGTTACCAGTTGTCCACTATAAACTGAGGTCCCTTGGTTTCTATTGTATTTTACATGTTTCCTGTTGGCCGTTCTG
>JAGFPH010000285.1:280625-328117 GCA_018207615.1 Philaenus spumarius | reverse complement strand
GGTTTCTATTGTATTTTACATGTTTCCTGTTGGCCTTTCTGCGGATTGCCTTAATTTCTATTGTATTTTACATGTTTCCTGTTGGCCTTTCTGTGGATTTCCTTGGTTTTTATTGTACTTCACATGTTTCCTGTTGGACCGTTCTGTGGATTCCCTTGGTTTCTATTGTATTTCACATGTTTCCTGTTGGGTCATTCTGCGGATTCAAATACTCTAAATAGTATTGGTTGCCCCTTCATATTAGTATTGTTTGTGTTATAAGACGATAGTTTGTACATTGCTAATGCTTAACATGCTGATTTTGATTCAGTAACCCTTAATTTAAGCTCCTTACTGTAACCATTGAGAAACTTTGTGTATCATGAACAAATAGGCTCGAATCTGAGCAACTGTATTGAAAGTTCTGTGTATAGTTGTCCTGTTCTGTTTCCCATACCATTCTATTGTCCTTAATTAAATACCATCCGCACATCACTTGCAAATAGTACCTGTTTTAACATTCTTGATGGAACTTATAGCAGCAGCTTGTTTCTTTGGCTAATTATGTTTTTGGAAGAAACTTTTTATATAAATGTCACCACCCCGATACACCATATCAATCACTGTATGTTTTTCTATAATTGAGTATGTGACTGATTTTAGAGTTTTAAAAAGGCAGATAAACTTAAGCAGCGATTCTGTACTGATTTCTTAATTAAAAACTCTGAGATATATGTTCAAACTGATTCTAATCATAATATTCAGTAAACATTCGGAGATGAAGCTACGAGTGTCGCACGTGTTGAGGATTGGTAATTGCTTCAAAGATGGTTGCCAGTCGGTCTAAGCTAACCACAGTCTTATACGCCTTCAACAAACTATTATGACAAGTGGAAAACATTGAATTACTGTGAGTAAGATTGCATCAGAGGTTAGAATAAGCATCAGTTCAGTTTCTCGGTTTGCAAAGAGTATTTGCAAAATGAATGCTGAAGCTTGTAACGCGAGGGACCCTAACCTTAAATTACCTGCGTGGATTTTTAATCCTGGGCATCTATGGCACATCCAACTCTCACTGGACCCAAAACCAGCCTAGATGAGGTTATCTTTAATTACTTTATATAATAACCTTTAAACTATACAATGTTAATAAACTACCGCCAACAGCCTCCGCCCAGGGTCGGTAGCCCCGATATGGCTAATTAACCGATCATAATTTTATGTTATTCATGTCCTAAATAAAATATCTAAATCTTTAATTCGGCGAGCACCTGTCTGCACTATCGTTGAAAAACACTGCACCTTATCCAACCTCGGCTGGTTGATGCAAGGCTTGGTCTGTGAGATAGCGCTTAGACCCGAATGGATTACGTGTTTATATACATGCATTTCGGGTCGTCACAAGCCGCTTAGACCCGAATGGATTACGTGTTTATATACATGCATCTCGGGTCGTCACAAGCTGTTAAGGATGGAGCAAAATCAGCTCTATTTTGAACTTTCATAGGACAAGTTTTACCGCCATGCCATCTTCTCTTCTAATTCAGACGTTTTAGTTGAAAAGTAATATTTGTAAACTATGCCATCCACCCTCTTCTCCTGGCATGGTTCTTTACATATGTTGGTTATTTCTAACATTAAAAATGCCATAGAAAAGGACCCGTTTTGGGTCAAGAGAAGATATCGTGCACAAAAAAACTCCAGTCTGTTGTACTCCATGCAAAATGTTCCTTGGAGTTGCAGAAATGTATAGAAACTAAACGCAAGAACTTTGCTGCATATCTTTTACATTGCAAACCATACTTTTTGCTATTTTAGTGAATTTTAAATTTATTTTGTTTTTTTCAGCCTCATCAACTGTCGTCACTAGGACAGTCGCAAGTATCAGTTCCACAACCTCCACCTCTAGTCAGGGTCACAGCTCCAGGGCCTACAATGGGGTATGTTCTTTCATACTCGGATGATTTTATTTTATATAGCATGGCTCTGTAAACCTTTGCACATTTACAATATGTTTTTACTTTATTTGGACTTAATAAATAAATATTTGATGGTTTATAGATATTGTTACAATTTAGTTTGTAGACGCTTGGTTAGAATATCATGGAAAACAATTTATATTTCCTTATTTTCATTGCTCAGTGTAAGATGTTCCAGCAATTAAATCATCTTCATAGTCAATAAGAAGTAAGATTTAAATTAATTTTATTTTCACTTCTCGACAAATATGACTTCTGCGTAGTAACAATTTAACAATAGTAATTAAAATCGAACAATTATTGAACAAAAACTTCAGGCAGGTTTTGAACACTACAAACCCTAAAATATTACAATTTAATAAACATAATAAAAACTATGCAAGAAGTTTGGATAATATAAATTTCATCAACTCCTGATGATGTCTAGTGGCTAAAGCTACAGAAACTGCAAATGGGACAGAATACAGACTCGTAGATTTAGGGTGTGGATAAATGGGAATCTGCATCTAATTAATATCAATAAATTGCAACATCCGTCATTAACAATTAATTTCAAATGGATAAACACAATATTATACATACTCAACTTACAAAGACAGTACAGTACGTATATAAGTAGGTGTTTTTAGTGTCAATTACGTTTAGCCACTCTGCGAGTCAATAAGACATTTCCAGCTTTGGCAGCTGTATCTTTTATAGATACAGTAGAACCTCTTTAATCCGAACTAATTAGAACCGGATGGAGTTTGAACTATCGAATCATTCGGATTACAGAACATATTGTGCTTTTACATAACTTAACCCTTAACGCGCTAATCTAAAATACGGGCTACCGCTCATTTAGATTTAAAAAACATATATTTATTTTCTCAATGTTCTTTTTAAATTTTGATTCTTAGGGGTTAAGAAGTACCCACGAAAAATACTCAACTAATTTTTAAATTGTTTTAAACTCTTTTTAAGAATTAAAAAAAATCAAACTAAACTTAGCAGAATTTACCATTATTCAAAAACTATAAATACATAAAAGCAATACTTATTGTTGTCTAAAAATAAAATAATTACATACTAAACTAAGAAAGACAAGAACTAAAAACTAAAACTTCGGAACGAATATCAGTCGGCTATCAGTACAAACAAGCAAGTAACACGGAACGAATATCAGTCAGCTATCAGTACAAACAAGCAAGTAACAGCTGAGTGAAACAGTCATATGTAGGCGATAGTAGACTCATTTGCTCTGTCGACAGAACATAAACCGATAAGGCGTAACAGATATTGCTTATATTTTTTATTTGGTCTAAACATACTCAAAGTACATCACCCTGCACTCTATTGGAAGTTTTGTGAACTATGGAATCATCTAAGCATGTGTTTGTGTATTTGCGCCTAAAGGCGCTAACCGCGCTTAGAGATTGGGTCGTGCCGCGTCTAAAGGCGCTTAGCCGCCCGTTAAGTGTTAACAGCTAAAACATGGATAATGAGTATTATAGAAAAATGACAAATACTTTGCAATTTAAAACATTGTTTATTTAATTAAAATAGTAGACATACAGTATATTTATAGTAAACATAGTATGGAAAATATTACAGTAGAAAAAATTCAAATCAGATTTAAAAACATCACTTATTTTTTCTGTATTAATGACGAACTGTGTTTTTTGGCTGCTTGATTTCAAATTGAGTTTAAAACCATTAATTGGGGCAAGCGTCATTCAGGTTGTTTTTTATACCAGTTCATTGCCGTTTCAAATGCGCTGAACGCATCGGCATGGGATAGTCCTGAATAAAAAAAATTTTCAACATTACTGTTGTCTTATGATTTGTTTTACTTGATTGTGATGAAAAGGATCTTATCTTCATTATAAAGTTGATATCCTGGATTATTACTGTCACTGTCGAGCCTCTCTGTTGTATCGGTCAAGTCACACTCCTCAAACCCAGGAATAACCTGACAAAGATTGACAATTTCTTTAACGATCTCGGATTCTTCATGTCTTTCACTATTTTCGTTTTCATTGTCGACAGGCTTAGGCCATAGCTTTTTCCAAGCTATCTGCTTAAAGTAGCTGCCGAAGCAATTCTTTCCTGTATATTTTCTTGGGTTTTTTTACCAATAAGCAGTAAGGGAAGAGAGTGAATACTGCTTGCTTTTGCACAAACTAAAGCCGTTACCCTGTCTTTGCTCACTTTGTATCCGGGAGCTCGAGTTTCATTACGAGATGCGAGAGATTTTCTTGGCAATGAGCACACATTCACGCTGGTCTTATCATCATTATAAACGTCATCCCTTAAAACTCCTTATCAACTACAACTTTATCTGATGTTTTTAGACATGCTTCTTCAGCCGCAGCGTCACCAGATAAGCTTCCCCATTGAACATCGAGCTGTCTTATTCCTTGTCGTTGCTTAAACTTACTCAGCCAGCGACTGCTTGCCTTAAAGTCAAGAGATCCGTTGAGGTTTTTTATTAAAATAAGAGCTTTATGTGAACCTGATATTGGTTCACCCAATTACCATTATAAAGCATCCTCAAGAGTCATATTATTGGCTGTTTTCAAGGTTTTCCTATTTTTAGGCCCTTCATTACTGTCTTGTTTACATATGTACTGCATTGTGGTACCTTGTTTGGATTTAATATTGGTAACTGTTGACTTACCTACACCATACTCTCTGGCTAACAACGCTCCACTTTCACCTTTCTTAAGCCTTGTAACGTGCTGCTCCTTTGCGAGCCGTTTACAAAATAAAATTTATTAATAATAAAAAAGAAATAAATAAATGAAATTTTGACAAGTTTTTTCTAAGTTGTATTTATAAAAAAAATAACCTTTTCTTATGTAACAAATACTTATGCTCTCATATCTTCAATTTATATAACTTACTGTATTTATTAATTATCTTCTTAATTTATTGAATCATTATTCCCTTAACCATAACAAAAACAATCAAACATAACCCCAAAATTGAAAATAGGTTATAGCATCGTCACATCTGTGCTTGTCACAGCTGACGACTAAATCTTTGTTACATATGTTTGATTTAACATCTGTGTGTACAGTTGGTTGCCTTAGAAGCATGACATCTGTGTTTCTTCACACAGAGATCCTACCGCCAAAACTTGCCACTGCCGCCACACAACCGACGCCATTTTTGTTACACCTTAAAGTTACACTGAATTTACTTTATTAATTAGGTTCATATTTACCATGAAGTACTTTACCAGGAAGGGAAAGGACTCAAATCAACGAAACATAATAGTTGGCATTTTAAATTTACTCCTCCATAACTGAAATTATCAAATTTACAAAACAAGGATAAAGACTTTGGCAAACCATACTTTAAGATTTAAAACAATCATCCATTCACTCGTCCAACAAATCTTAATTCTAACATACAAAATTTAATATCCTATTCCTAATTTTCATGAATGCAGACTCTCTCTTTATTATTACTTATTTAAATGTCTACTTACGTACGTTTTTTGTCAAACTTATGATTTTATAGTGCACTTTTTAAAACTTACGAAACAAAGAATGAATTTACGTTAATTATTTTATGAAATCTTTTTAGAAAAAGTTTTATAGTTCGTTGAGGACAATGCTTGGTTCAATTTGGCGATGTATGTGCATGATGACGTCATCTCACGCGACTGGTTTCCACCAATCATAAACGTCTTCCTGTTTTATTCCGTACCTGTTTAGAGGCTAATGTCTGTTTTATTATAAACTGCACCCGTTATTGAGGCTATTTTCTGATGACGTAATCTTCTATATTTAAAACCTAAAACCTATCTAATTTCTTTGTTTCTTATACTTATGATTTTTTATTTATTAAACAATTTCTCATGAATGAATTATTATAAAAATAAACTTGTCTGCATTCCCCTTTGGATTTCTATGTTTATTATTTTTTTTACATAAATGTGATTTTTTAATTTAGCCTAATTCATCTAAAATTTACAATGCTCCTCCCTTTGCGCTACACCCTTTATTACGTTATTAAATCCCTGAAACTCACATGTATTACAGCCTTTGTATGATTTCTATTTTAGTTTACAAAGTCACTGTTAAGACAAACAATCAACACACAATTACTGTATACTGCACTGCACAACTAATATGTACACTAAACGCGTACATGCTCCGAAAAACAACACACCGTTAACTGTGACAGCAGAGAGTAATTGGCAAGTAGTGCGAAATAAGGCAGGGGAGAGATAATTAATTCCACACTCCTTTTGTGTAGTGCGTTCAATGAAAAAACCGTTTACTTTAGGCGCGCTGACCCAGCATATTGATCGCTAAATTAATTTTTTGATTTTCACTCCTACGGCGTTCGGATTAAAGAGGTTCTACTATATTCAATGTATGCTGATCAGTTGTAAAATCTTCTTTTCCCGTGTCATAAAAATTAAATTTACATTATTAGCTCATTATATTACAAATAGATTTTTAATTTTTTTTTTATTTGGATTATATTAAAAGTTGTTTATTTGATTGTGAAAGTATAATGTATTTATAAAAGTCGTTATAGACATCAGCTGGTTGTTTACAGATTGTCGCTTTTCTGTTCCTCGCCTTTTTAAAACATTTCGGAATGAAAAAGACATTGCCTATCTGTTGTTCGTTATTTGGTAACATTTTTTTTTTTAAACTGTGTAAAAGTATGGACATGGAAAGAAAAAACCAATTCAATCAATAAATATTTGTATAAGTAGGCAGGAAGTAAACTAAAAAAAGTTTTGTTTCTGAATTAACCTTTTACTTGATGAAATAATAGGTCACAGGTACCTCACGTACCCCTTTCACTGCTGTATTGGGGACACCATGTATTTGCAACATCCTTTAACTGTCGGCAGCAGTACGAAGCTGTATTTTCCGTCTGAATGAAATTTATGGACTGCTAAATAGAACTTCTCTGTTTATTGAACATTATTTATACAATTTAAATGATTGTTTAAAATAAAAACTTCCTTTTTTATTTCTGTTTACGAACATCGTAAATTTTCTATTTCTGGTTATTAGCACAGTTAATGCTAAAAACAAATAAATTTCATTGCTATTTGCATCAGTCCGTTTTCAAAGGTGAGATGAAATTGTTGAATTCGTTTGAGAATCAATGCATTCAAAAAAGTATCTATTCATCTCAAAAGCGATTTTACTTGTAGGTTCTTGTCACAAAACGTTCAAAATAATCTACATTGTTTATCCCTTTGAACACCGGAGCTGGAAAAACATATTTGTTTAAAAAATACCAGTAAGTTTTGTATCTGACTGCTGAGAAATTACGGCTCTTTTTAGACCCTCGCGCAATGATTTTACATTTTTGCTTTTAAAAACATTATTTTTTTGGTCAAACTGAATGTTTTTTTCTTAATGTGTTTATTTCAATTAGTTTATTATATATTCATAATATATAATTTATTTGCTCTTAACATAAGTAATTTTTTTTTTATTTAAAAAGTACGCACTAAATTAGTTGTTTTTTTAAGTGCATTTTTAAAAACATGCTTAAAAGAAATTCTAGGTCAAAATAGTTTACTTCACTGAAAACTATAGCTAAAACTGTATGCAATCACATAGTTTGACGAAAACCCAATAAAAAACTATTTTGTTGAAAATTCAAAAAAATAAAATTAGAACGTCCTGAAAACCAGACTTGTTATTTCTAGGCAAACTTTTTGACGTCCAGATATCAGGATGTTGGTACTCAAAGGGTTAAACAGCATAGCCTAATGTGTCTTTGAAACCAACACGTGGCCTATTTTTATTTCCGATTTCATCACTATCACCGATGTCACTTATTAAATCACTGTCATCATCTTCATTGTCACAAGTACTCAATTAACTCATTCAACACTTTCAATAAGACTACGTCATTGTGTAAACTAAAGCAGGCGATTAACACTGCTCTCCATAGTGTCAAGTAAACACTCACTTGTTAAGTGCAGTAGTTCATATATTTTCTAGTAGAGAGCAGCACTTAATATTTTTTTTAAGTTTATTTATTTATTTCATAACTTTTTTTGTTATTTGTTCCAAATTAAACATGTCATGATTATTACAAATTTTATAGAAATAAAAGGTACCAAAAATAAAACGTGCATATACACAAAATCTCACATAAGTTTACAAACAAATTTGATAAAAACTACAGCTTTAACCCCTTCCTAACACATGCAGGTTGTGTGTAGGTACTTCTGGAAAGATATTCTTCCACAGAGTAGAACGCATTTTCTATGCAAAATTATTCAAGTTATAGGTTTTAAAACGAACGTAGCACATGGATTTGAAAAGTGAAAACGTTTATTTAAGGGCATTGCAGTGAAAGGGTTTAACCCTTAAAACGCTAAGTTAAAATATGGGCTACCGCTCATATAGAGTTAAAAAAATTTATTTGTTTAGTGTTCTTTTTAAATTTAGATTCTTACAGTTAGTACATACAAAAAAGTTATCAACTAATTTTAAATATTTATTACGAATTATAAAAATTCAAACTAACCTTTGCATAATTTACAATTAGTCAAAAACTAAATACATAAAAGCAATACTTATTGTTGTTTGAAAATAAAATAATTACGTACTAAACTAAGGAAACCAAGAACTTGTACAAAACTAAAACTTTGGAATGAATATCAGTCAGTACAAACAAGAAACAGCTGAGTGAAACAGATTGTGTCTATAAGCGTAGTACACCGCTCTGAGAACACTTGCGATAGTAGACTCATTTGGTCTCGCGACAGAACACAGACCAGACAGATAAGACGTCACAAACATTGCTTATATTTTTTATATGGTCCAAACATACTCAAAGAACATCACTCTGCATTCTATTGGAAGTTTTGTAAACTATGGAATCATTTAAGCATGTGTTTGTGTATTTGCGTGCTAATTGCGCTTAGCCATTAGGTCTTGCGGCGTTTAAAGGGGCTAGCTGCACGTTAAGGGTTAGTAAGGATACTTGTTCAATAGTGTTGAAATTTCTGTTAATGCCGTGTTTGAACAGCGGTTTAACTGAACAAAATATTTAAAATTTATTATTAAATCAATTACAAAGTAGAATAGACTTCCTATAATCCAGCATGGACATACAAATACAAGGCAAAACTAAATTATTATTTTATACTTTAAATACTTGTATATAATATAGCCCAGTAATGAATTATAACCTTAATAATATGTGACCTGCAAACAGTTATTGAAAAGTCAAATTAAAACAAATCTCGAATGTATTTTCGTTTTTGTGAGTGTTTAGGAAAAGTTATTTCTAACAGTTGTAACTTGACCACTTATGTGTAATTTATTGAGCTCTAGTTACGGTTATTGGCTAGTTTGGTGTATGGAGAGTCGACCTTATTATTTAGTCCTACCTGTAGTGCAGTTTAGTTGTCCTTATTGTAAGTATTTACTGATGGTAAATTTTGTAATTTTCCCTTATAGTTACCACTCGTACGGGAAGGACGACTGGTGAGTTTGCATTTCATAATATTGAACAATTAACTGCATGGTTGTTTGAATTTAATTTCTTCTTCGACTTTTGTTTTAATTATTGTTTTCAATACTTTATGGAAAAGGAGATGTTATCTTGTTGTCTGTTTGCCCCTTTTCAAAAACATTAGTTTCAAATTTTAAGTTTTTGTTCCTTTCCATTAAATTTTGTTGTATTATTAATATATGTTCACAAATGTAACGACTATTGTTATTTCAAATGTTATAAATGTGGTTGTAAATGTAATGGACATTTTTAACATTATAGGCCTATTTAGATTTGAATTCTTAAAGTGTTACTGTTATTTTATTGCCAACCTTCAAAACATTAATTCTTAATATTATAAATTGCATACATTTTACTGTAGGGCTATGTTTATTATAAAAATAAAATATTGCGTAAGAATAAATCAGTTTTAACAAAATGATCAAATATAATATTTAAACCCACTTTTAGTCCTAATCATTGACATTTACATTGGCCAGTATTCATCAATTGTAACAAACGTGGACGATCAAGTACCAAAGATGCAGTTTTGAACCAAGTTATAAACGATATTAATAGTAATCCGACTTTAGAAAAATTCATAAAATACCAACTTTCACATTTAGGGGTCTCCAAATTTTCTTAGTCTAAATTCATAATCAAATTTTGTTGTTTAATAATCTAAAAACTCAATTTAGGTAATCTTTATGTATATTAGTATAGCAACCAACTGTATACAATAACATTTATAACAGCTGGTTTACTAGCATCAATAATTAATTCAACAATTAATTTTAGGTTAGGCCCAGATTATTATTATGGTATTTTAAACTAGGATTTCACATACAATTTTGGTAAGAAAATGTTAAACAAATAATTTCAATTTTGTAATTGCGATACAGCCATAATCTCTGTATAAATATAATTGGATGTTTCTAACAGAACGTTCATTTATTTAATTTATCTGTCTTCGTAATAATGTCCGAAATAATGTAGGCCATAAAAACTAATTAATTATTAGTCCTATATTCTGGACCTATATTATGTACTTGTACGGCAATACAACATTGTAAATGTTTGAAGTGACCCAAGGTTTTGCCTCCCCAAATAAGAGTTTATCAATACATCAATAATTCTTCTTCTTATATTCTAAATCTATAAATATACTAGTACACAATTTTCTCTTTCTTTGTTTATGCCTTTATTATTTCAAATTGTAAAATACTTTATAAGCCCAGGCTCACTTCAAACATTTAAAACTGTGTATAGCTGTACTTATAGATCCAGAATATTATTATTATGAACGATATTAATTTATGTCATACTGGGAAATTGATCATGGGTCCCATTTCTTGTAGTATGAATGTCAGTAAGTTTAGACTTATGAAAAGTAACCCAGTAACATTTTTTAAATTAGTTTAGATAGAGGTTGTATGTCTAAAGTAATAGCTTCATCAACGGTAACATAGCTCCATTCAAGTGGGGTTAATGAACTTATTTTCTGTAGTTTAATAGGCTAAAAAAACTAGGAAATTAATATTTTGGGATATTCATAAAATGTGTGTAAGTTAAATACAAAATGTTTACGAGTTTTACCTTTGCTAGAGAATCTTTACGTTCGTGTCTGTGTTGGGTAAAGGTGAGTCGAGTCCCGTATATTTTATTAGGTATATAATAGGCTACTCAGCAGAAATTAATTGCATCTATGTTTGGTGCAGACGGTCAAATCGTTACTTTATGGTGCCCTTGCAATATATCCGAGATTCAATTATATCTTCAAGTTTATTTATTTTGTTCTTGTATTTGTATGTGATAATTTGTAGTTTGTAAAGTTATGGTCAGTTCCTTTATAAAGTTTATTTCAAGTCGATCTATTTTTGTTACTCAAGTCGCACCACATAAGTGCAATCAATCAATCGACAATGTACCTTATTATTATAAAGTATCGGTATTTAACTTAATTCAGGTAATTTTAAGTACTTTTTTATAACAACTTTTGTTTTTCAGGTCTGTTGTTTTAATAATTTAGGCCTAGTAAATTTTAATAATTAAAGGAAGTGTAAGGACAGCTGAGGGAATATTGGACGTTGTACTAAATAAAACAACTTGTTTATTTTTCCTTATTCTAATTCAATAAAAATTATTATGGGAAGGAGATTAGATTTGTTTGATATGTCGAGGGTAGTTTTGGTTGGAACTGTGAATTTAACTTGATTATTGATGCTTTAGGAACATGTGCTTACAGTTCTGCAAAAAAATAAAAACGAAAATTAGGTATTTCTTTACAAAAGCCCAGAGTTTGTTTTTCTGACACTCATTATAAATATTGGTTGAATTATGTACAATATGTTCTTTTTGTGCTGTCTCTACTCCTTTTACAAAACATTGTGGATATTTGTTGTGCATGATATCATTAGTATGTTATTTTAGGAGTAATGCTTAGGGGCATGCTGAAAACTTAAACAAAACTAATAAATTAAAATGATATTTTAAACACCTTCATACCATTTTTTTTTTTTTTTTTTTGTGCTAGTTGATCATTATGTTAACTAACTAAGGAAAGAACTAACATTGTTAAAATCTATACTTAGGCGATGATAACCACCTAGGTTTTTCGCCTTTAAAAAAACAAAAACAACTAAAATCTATACTTTATTAAGTCACTACATGTCTTATTCTTTAAGAAATAATACAACACTCGAACTACATAATAATGTAACTATTCGTCCATTTACTGACCAATAAATACGAAATGAACACACTAAATACTTTCGCTAAAACACAATAATATAAACAGTTAACCAATTATAATATTTAAATTGCTCACTATACTAATACATTAAACTGTATAAATAGTTTTCTTAGTGTGTATTGCGAAAGCGAGGTTATACAGATTATTGTCAAACACTTATTGACAAAGAGGCGTAAAGGCTCTAAATGTAGAGTTTGTAGGTGTTTTGAATTGACAAAATAGTTGTTTTAGTGAACCTAACACATACGAGGGAACTACACACTGTGCTTCCTGAGATTTTGTAATGAGCGAGTCGGATCTCGATGTAATCTTTTTTAATGTTTGTTATGTTATATACAAATTTTAGTGAATCATGGTTCTTATTTAGGAATTCTACCTATTCCACTTCAAGTATGAACATTATCCCTTCCGGAGGATCGATGCACCTCATAGGGCTTCAGGACAGAGCCGGGTCGATGCTACCTCCGCCTCCGCATCTTCAGTATCCGTCGCATAACAACAACACGACACAGGCTAACTCGCAACAGTCTCAGCAACAAGGCGGTAAATATCCACCGCCTTTAATACCCGTCGTCAACGGATCTACGAATCAGAGGTATCACCATTACGCTGCTCCTGGTGCGGAAGTTATCGATCTGTCTTCGCCTCCGCAATCGCCGTCGCAGAGGTTGCAAGCGATGGGCAACGGAACGCAGCAGCCGCAGCAAGCGCAACCGCCTCCAGCTCATACAGATCTTAACGGTCCAATGAGGAAGTTAATTCCAATAATGGAAGCCGCTCCTACTTCTGGATCACATTTTCCTTATAAAGTAAGTTGAGTAATTATGTTTTACTTTAAGATAGCGGTCAGTAAGCATTCTGATTGGTTGAAACTGTAGACTGATCAGTCAATAAGAGGTTAATGTTTTAGGATGGTTCTGATTGTAACATCAAGAACTGATTGTTGATCCCAGCTGTAATAAAGATCTATCTTTGTATTCTCTGTATTGAATTAATTTAATGCCTCCACATGTTTGCTGGCAGATGACAAAACAAAGTGTTACCCCCAAGACCTATAGGACAAACGGTGGATTCAGTAGTGGGAAATTTAACACAAATTTTACCTGATCGTTCACCACAAGGTTGGAATCTTTACAAAACAACCTTTTAATTTCTAACATTCCCAATTAAGGGGGCGCTTCCCTGCCCGCCAATTGAATCTTATTCCCATAAGAGCAATGCTACAGAATAAGTCATTTTTTCCGTTAATTCGTGGAAGAAATTTAAAAATTTGGTTTCATTTTGAAGTACTGTCATATGCGGATGTTGATTGCCGAATACATTTTCAGAAACCGTTTTATTGTTTTCATAAACGTATGATAATAGTAAAAATAGTTAACTTTATAAATTTTTTACTCAGTTGCAAAAAGAGATACTGCAAAAATCCTTAGCAATCAACACCCACAATCTATTTTACTTTAAGAAAAAAAAATACAGCTTTCGTTTTTTAACAAAAACAGCACAAAAATATGCTTAATAGTGAAGGTATGTTTTGGTTATTTAACATTGAAATTGGTACCCAACTTCGTAGTTTTGAATGTGGAGAGCTGAGCCTTAATTTAATTTTTTTACTTTAGGCAGCAATGTCAAGGAGTCTTAAAATCTGACAATAATTAGAAAAAACCGAGTCATTGTCGCCCAACCACCAATTGTTTTTGTGTTCACCTAGTCTAAAATTGCAATTACGACCTGTTTGGCCTACATACAAGCTTTGTTTATTACCTAATCTCCATAGGAAAATGAGCTATTGCAGTTGCCCTTATAGTAAGACCTAAGGTCGGGAGTAGCAAATGAGCACGTTTTGGGGTGTCATTAAAAATCATATATATATGTATATATTTGTTTGCATTCTAGCGGCCTCATTTTAAGTCCGATTTGGTACACATATTGGTTGTGTACATTGCTTGGACGAGTTCATTAGCCAAAAAAATCCAACAACCGGAAGCACATTTTTTGACCGGAAGAAACTATTTTTTGAGATTTTTCCTACGAATATAAATGTAAAATGTTATTCTGCACATTTTGTTTTTTTACGCGACCTTATAGCTTGGTTCCCCCAAAATCGATCAAAACGTAAAATGCTATAAAAGTACCCGGTTCAAAGCTATGTGGTGCAATTTTACCGTGGGGTTGGCGTGCGAACACGCAATGCATTGTGTATTGAAGATACTCTCAATTCGCGGAATGGAGTGCGAAGCATGCAGTGCACTGTGTTTTGAAAATACTCCCAATTTGCGGAATGGCGTGCGAAGCACGCAATGCTTTGTGTATTGAAGATATTCCCATATGCGAAATGGCTTGCAAAGCATGTTGCAGCTATTCAGCACCGTCGTGAGTAGACCTATTTCCCAAAGTGATGGTTGAAACCCTAAAACATAGGCCTATAAACTTAATTTTGGAAATTTACTCAACTCACGTCAGTGGTTCAGCTGCGTGGTCGAATTATTTAATTCTTCCTATATCTAAATTTATACAAATTCCTAAAATTTGATGTGTTTTGCAGGTGCAGAAAGCCTATGTAAGTGAGAAGATGGTCCCGTGTATAAATGCCAAACCTTTCACTTACTCAGAACTTCTCATCACACTTCCTGACCTGGTTAGTTACTTCTTCCCTATGGTCGCTGCATCTAGATGTAGGGAAGCTCTACACGCTTTGGAAATTAAACTGTATCAAGGGAACTCGTAAGTAACTAAACCATTATTTAGGTTAAGTTTGAAGCTCTCACTGGGAGAGTAAAGTTAAGTGTGTGTTAGAATAATGTTTTGTGTGTTGTTTAAAAATTTCTTACGATTTCTCCTTTAGTTTAAAATTTGTATTGCATGTCAGTGTTTTGAGAAACTAACTAAATACAATCTAAAAAGGTTTGTTATGTTTGACTGTAGAGTACACTTCATTAATGTTTCATTTTACACCCAAAGTTTTTAGATATTCATTGGTTTTAAGATTTCAAATAGTTCTACTTCTAAGGTACATATTACACTATCAAATAAACGTCAAATTTCTTTGATTAAAGATTCCCCATCAAAGAAATTTTACGATTCTTTGACGAAATAATTTGTTCATCAAACTTTGACAAAGATTTTCAAAAAAGAATAAGAATACACTAAAACCTCGTTTATCCGAAATTCGTTTATCAAAAAATTAGGTTTATCCGTACAAAATTTTGCAAAAAAAAACTGTAAATACTTTGTTATTTTATTTTTAAAATCTCAAATTTAGTTGTTTAAATGTAACACAAAATACATTATTAGATTTTTTGTTAAAACTATAGGCCTAATAATGGTAAAAACCACCAAAATCGGTTTATCCGAAATTTTGTTTATCTGGAAAGGTCTGGACCCATCAATTTCGGATAAACGAGGTTTCATTGTACTAAAATATTAATATATTACAAATTTTTTTAGGTAACCTCCTAACCTCAGATTAAAAGTTTTTCATTTTTCATATTATATTCCTTGTGTTCCTATTTAGGCAAACACCTTTAGAACAAATTACACAAATGTTTTGCTGTCTGTAATATTAGGGTTGGCACCATAAGCTAGCCTATGTTTATGTCTTTTTTTGTTGTTGTAAAACATTAAAGAGACTTTCATTATGTTTACTTTATTTTAAAAGTATATTTCTAAGTTTTTTTTAAGATTTGTTTTTGAAATCTTAAAACCTGTTATAATGTGAATCATGATCTTTCAACTGAATTTCTTTTATAATAGTTAATAAATAATAATAATAATAAAAGAATAAACTGAAACATAACCCCAAAATATATCTAGTTAATATTTCATCGAAGATCTTTGATAAAAGTTTGATCAAATATTTGACGAATAACTTCGATAGTTTCATTTCATTTATTTCTTGCAGAAACACCGCAAGGTGCATAGCAACGTCACACAATTCGTAACAATAATACAATCTGACAAAAAATTCAACAATAGCAAATACCATTCGTAAAAGTCAATTATACAATAAAACTCAAAAACAATAATAACATAGCTTCAACAAACAATACAAACAAATACACAAACAGGACCAATTCCGGTCTATCTTTTGGCAATCAAATGCGCAAAATCAAAAACTCAATGCTCTTATAAATGGCTCTCTCCAACAATTCCTTTTTTATAGTAGTTTTAAAAGATTTTAGGTTTAATTGCTTTATTTTATCGGAAAGACTGTTATAATATTTAATAGCATTACTCTCAAAACTCTTCAATGCTGTCTGATAGTGACTATGATTACCCTTAATGTTTAAACATTTCCTCCTCCAGTGCTCATGAGCAGAGGCATTCTGTTCATAGGAGTCTATATTTCCCTTAATATATAATAGACAGTCCAGAATATAAATTGATGGCAATGTCAAAATACCCAGCTTTTTAAATAACGGCTTACAGTGTGCCATCAAGCCCTCACCACACAACAACCTAACCACCCTTTTCTGTAATATAAAAAATTTGTTAACGGCGCCATCATTACCCCAGACAATGGCTCCGTAATTCAAATGACAGTGAATATGGGAAAAATATAACATTTTCAGGACATTTAAGTCAACTTCAAAATACAATTTTCTTAAGATAAATAAGCCCTTTGAAACTTTCTTAGAAGTAATGTTTATGTGCTTCTCCCATTTTAAATTAGCTTCCACAATCACACCTAAAAATTTCACAAATTTATCTTTCTGTGATACATCTTTCCTATTGAGACTTATTCTTAAATCATAGACTTTTTCTTCATTAACCTTTAAAGAGTTGACTGCACACCAGCCATTTATTACATCAGTATTAACATTGACAATATTTTCAATTTTCTCAAAATTTTCGTTTTCAACAATCACAGAGGTCATCAGCAAACAAAAAGATGTTATACCAATCTCATTAATGTTATATGGTAAATCATTGATATAAATAATGAACAAAACTGGTCCCAATATGGACCCCTGTGGCACCCCATGACACGATGGCAAAAATTTTGATAAGACACTATTACAAAATACAGCCTGATATCTGTTGCACAAATAAGATTCAAAAAACTTGACAGTATCCACATGGAAATTATAAAATAATAGTTTCTCCAGTAGAGTCTTGTGGGACTTTAATATGCCCCTGAGTCGTATCTCATATAATTTTTGTACCTAGTTTTACTGACGGTATGAACTGTCTTGTTTTTTTATGGTATGTTGGGAGCTGTGTGCGCATCATGTGATTGCAGGCGATTATTGCCATACCACGTTTTCACTTTTATAAAAAAAGATAAAAACTTTTTAACTGTTATTTTATTTTATAATTTATTGTTTTCTCCACTTTTACATTGTTAATTAGTTTTTTAAGAGTCTTAGACAGTTTCAGAGTTAAGATTCAACTAATTTGAAATCATGAGAGACACCGATTGCCAAATTTTATTTTCAGTGATGCACAAGCTACAATAATCAAACTATAACTCGAGCTAGTTATTGTAGCTCGCACATCACTGAAGATGGCGACATTGTCGTTGAAACGCGTTTGAGCCCCAAAGCAGAACAACGAGCGACGGTGCGACATTGTCGCAGAAAGAAAGTGAGGGCTGCAGAAAGATATCGTATAGAATAAACGTTTTTTGCAGGTCAAAAAGTAGGGAAGGGTCGTTTCTCGTTACCGATTCTCCATACCACCGATACTTTATCTTTGGTGTCAGTATCAAAAATCGATAGCCGAACTCGAAACTAGATATTGAGAGATACTCAGTTTATATTATCATTGTCGGACTAGCCAGTACTCGGTTTTTGAATGTAATCTCCGGTATTTGTAATCACATTCTCTATATTTTAATTTAAAACCAATTCAGCATTTAACAATAAAAATGTCAATAGGAATAAATGTAAAACTTTCTTAATTTGATGTATGAAGAAAGGCTCTTGTTTTATTTGTATTCAAGCTTAGGCTTAGTTATTTGTACACAGGAAGGTAAAGTAGTTTCAAGGTCAACCACTTATGGATTCGTTTCTTATCGTGTCTATTTATAGAATTAGGGTGTCTACTGTGATACTACTGTATTTGATAGATTGGTAACTAAAGTATAATAATTCTATTTGTTTTAGGTGGGGTAAAACATTTTGGGCATTTTTGGGATTTACATTACACGTGATTTGTTTTTTGTAGGAGTCCTGACGAAGTGTCTTTGTTTTACTTGTTATTCATTCTTGCAAATAGCGACATTTAATTTCCACTTTTTCGATATTTTACAAGTGTCATCTAAATAACATTTTTTCTGACCTTAGCCGTTATAATTTAAATTAAGTTTTAACTCCGGTATTTCATAAAAACAAGAACAAATTATCGTTCTCGGGAATAGTTTTTTTCATGGACATACCCTGTTGTATATTAAATTACGTTTTAATGCCGGCGTTTTATAAAATTAGCGCTGATAATATTCGGACGTCGTATCTTTTTGCGGACATTCGTCATTGTATTTTAAATAATATTTCAACAATGGTGATTGAGAAAGTTGGCACAAATTGTATTTGGGCATCGTTTTTTTTTTTTTTTTTGCGGACATACGCTGAGGTTGTATTTATTACAATAATTAGGCCTAGTTGAATTACTGGTTGTTTTTTGTTGATGGGTATCGGTATAAAGAATCAAAAAATTTGGTATGGACCCATCAATATCATAAACGAAAATTTTAACTCGACTGGTACAACTATCACTATTTTATCATCTCTGTTCTAGCCGTAAATACTTATCATTTGTATACTAGTCGATCTGTTTCTCTAGTCGGTCCATTTCAAATGACATTCTGACTATCATTATGCTTACGGTTGTTA
This sequence comes from Philaenus spumarius, assembly GCA_018207615.1. Taxonomy (NCBI): domain Eukaryota; kingdom Metazoa; phylum Arthropoda; class Insecta; order Hemiptera; family Aphrophoridae; genus Philaenus; species Philaenus spumarius. The sequence continues at coordinate 309,101 of JAGFPH010000285.1, read as the reverse complement.
ATCGACTAGTCCGTCTGTATCAACCAACTAACGATTACTAAGGGACGAGTCGAATAAACTACCGGTACACCTGCTTACTTATTCAACTATAAAAACTATGATTTATTACTAAAACGCCCGCATTTGCAGAAAGTTTTTCGTCTTACCATCAACCGTTGCAGAAAGATAAAACACATTCTGCTTTGGGGCGTTTGAGTTAGTAAAAGTTTTAGTTGTGAGATTTTATGTTCAAGATTTATCATTTAATTAAGTTGCAGCCAAACCATAACTTGACCAGTTTGTTGAATTTTGTTAATTAATTATTTAGATTAGATAAAATGAATTCCTTACTTAATGTATTAGGATTTCCTATCTTTGCACTTTACCTTACATGTGTTTGTTTTTTTTTTATACAGGCACCAAATGCAGGTGTTGAAGGAAAACCAAAAATGCAAGACTCTCAAAGATCCTTTACCTCTAATACAACTGCGTGACATCGGGCTATTTATGACGCAGTTGAGGTACATCCTGGAGTCGCCCCAGATGAGCAGTAGTAGTGAGATCGCGGCAAAGCGACAGAGGACGAGCTAGGAGTGGGAGTCGGCCAGTAACGACTGGCCGCCCCAGCAACAAGACTGTCAGGTCGGCTGTGTGACTTGGCCGCCCGACAAACAATGGACACATTATTGGTGAATCGGATATCGTGCGACACTTCGACTCTATGTAGCAAACTATACTGTAGTTACCATCTGTTTTTAACTTCTGAATGAGTGCAAGGAAAGCATTGTCGTTAGCGTTTATTTTTTGTATTAAATCGTTTTGGAATTCCAAAACTATACGATTGTTTAATATTTTTGTTTTATTTAAATTTAAAATCACACCGTATACTTTGTACATTACTTCTGAACTCGACACCGTAACCGTCAAATGAAACCGACTTGTATGTCGGAATATTTATTATTTCTTAATTCTAAAATTATATTCAGCTGCAATTTAGTTTTATCTTAACTGTTTCAGTTGGAATTATTTCTGAACATTTGTACTGTTTATTAGTGTAAGTACTTATTTCCACAAAACTGATTTATTTGTACAGTTTCTTATACAATTTTCTTAAAATAAAAGTCAAGGTAGGTAATATCTTAAATGCAATTGTTTTTTTTTTAGAAACAAAAACTTTTTTTGGAAGTGACAGAAAATTTGAAAGCTTTTTGAGGCGTGATCAAAAAGTGTTGAGCATTTTCAATTTTACATAATATCTTTTCAAACTGACTTCCCAACTTCGTACAGTAGTGTTGTACTACTTTGATTCGTACCAAATACTAATACTACCAGGTGACTGATCTCTGCTCGTTTAACTTTGAAACAATTTTTTTTCGTATGTCTAGACGTCTTTTTTGAGTATTGAATAAAGGAAACGAAAGGGAATTAAAAGGTAGGCAACATCTCTAATAATCCCTATATATATATATATATATGTAGGGATTATTGTATATATTAACAAATATTGCAGGATTAACCATGACCTCAAAGCTATGCTTCGGAAATGAACCCGGCCTATATTAAAGTTTACTATTTTTCTATCAATTTAGGCCAAGTTTTACTTTTATTAACAATTATTGCAGGATTAACCATAATCTCAAAGCTATGCTTTAGAAATGAGCCAGGCATGTATTACAATTGACTGTTTCACTATAAATTTTGGCCAAGTTTTACTTTTTTCTGGCAAATTAAATTGTGAAATCAGGCCTAAAGATATGCTTCAGTGAATATTTACTATTGATGAAATTATGTGTTTTCCTATTTTTCTATAGTATGAGACCTAGCGCAATCGATTCTATGCACCTTAAAAACCTTATATGGGAAGTTCGTCACAAATTTTTAGAGGCGTTTTAAAATCTGGATGAATACATAAATACAGAAATCCCTCGTTTAATATTATAGGATTGTGAATATCATATCATCTTTATTTAATGAGGCGAAGTTAGGACCATTGGGTCCTCTCTTCCACTTAACCTCGAAACAAAAAATACACAAATACACAAAAATTCATATTACAAATAAAAATGAATACATAAACAAAACTACAAATAATAATTACTTCTAAAACATAACGAATAAAAACTAAAAATATACACATTTGTCTACTAAGTAAAATAAAACTAAAAGTTAATTAATTATGCTACACTATAATACATAAACACACTTACACTCTCATACATACACACATTCAAGAATACGCCTCAAATCCCACCCGAGCGCCCGAAACTACCCAAAACTGTCGCAGAACCAACAACCCAAAGCCTTCTTAAACTGAACACGGTCATTGATGCATTTTAAACTTTCCGGCAATGAGTTCCATAGCCTACATGCCATCACAGTGAAAGATTTATTAAATATCTCAGTTCTGTGCCTGGGTATAAGTAATAAAGAAGCTCCTCGTCGTGTGTCGGTAGCATTTACATGTGAGCTAAAGACAAACCTTTCTGCCAGATAGCGAGGCAATCCAGTGAGCAGAATAGCGTGCAATAACAACAAAATATGATAATTTCGAAAAAAAACTAAGTTTTATAATTGAAATTTGTTTATAATATTTTGTCACATGATCGTCACGTTTTAAGTCAAAAATGAACCGTAAACAATAATTTTGAGCACGCTGAAGTTTGTTAGCTAATTCCATAGTCATGTCATTGATAACAGTATCACAATAGTTAAAATATGGAAAAATTAATGTTTTCACCAGCTGCACTCTAACATTAAACGGCAAGCAATCTTTTACTTTCTTCAGAGTGTGCATGCCAGCGAACACTTTATTGCACGTGTCAATAACATGGTCTGTCCAGCTTAGAGTAGTGTAGTGTTTATAGTGAGACCAAGATTTTTTACTTTACAACAGTAAGGCAAATAATTGCCTTTTATTAAAATTTTCGGCCCACTACTTAAATCAATTTTATTTGCGAGTCTTTTAGAACAGATACATATAGATTTAGTTTTATTGTGATTTAACGTTAAACCATGCCTAACAGCCCAATCATCGATAGCATTAATATCAACATTTATTATATCTATTTCCTTATCCATCTCTGAGATATTAAAATGAGTATACACTTGCAAATCGTCAGCATATAAATGAAACCTCGAATAGTTTAGTACGTTATAAATATCATTTATATAAATGCTAAATAATAAAGGACCAAGGATAGAACCCTGGGGTACCCCCCTACAAATACTTTCCCAGGAAGACGACCTCTCACCAGATTTAACACACTGGCATCTTCCAGACAAATAGGACTCAAACCATTTAACAGATTCGTCTGAAAATCCCATCTGCATCAGTTTAGCCAATAACAATGGATGATATACACAGACAAACGCTTTTGAAAAATCAAACAAAATTAGTAACGTAGCTTTCCGCTGATCCATAGCTTGGCGAATATCCTCTGTAACACAGAGGAGAGCTGAACTCGTACTATGACCCTTTCGAAAACCAGACTGAAAACTACTAAGGAGATTATTTCCCCTTAAATAGTTTCAAACCTGAAAATGCACTATTTTTTCCAGACATTTAGACAAAGCAGGTAAAATGCTTATAGGTCTGTAGTCCGAAGGAGCTACAGGAGATTTTGTCTTATTTAGTGGCCGAATTATACTATACTTCCATTTAGTAGGAAAAGTTGATAGGGTGAGAGATTTATTAAAAATAGCTTTAATTATAGGTAGTGTGATTGGTAGTGTTTCCTTGATGAAGTTAATTGGAATAGAATCGGATCCAACAGCTTTACTCCGAATCAACATCAAGGTTTTCAATATCTGTAGATCATCAACTGCTTTGAAACTAAATTCATTAATGTGTTCATTGTGTAACATACTTGATTTAATATTATTGGTAAAACGCATTGCTGCAGTAAGATCTCCCTGTATATCAGAAAAATAGCTGTTTAACAAATTAAGATCAAGAGATACAGGGGAATTAGGTTTTACTTTACCGACACCTACTTTCTTAACAGTGCGCCACATTTGAGCCGATGATTTGTCAGTCGATAAAGCATTATAAGTTTATCTAAATATAAACTCTTTCTGCAAACAGTATTATTTTGTGGGTTATATTAACAAGATCAACAGATAAAACCACAAACTTGATGTAAGATATCAATAGACCCTATTTGTATATTAGGTTTTTGCAATTAATCTACCATGTTTAGCAGCAATGTGGATAATCAGTTGCGAGTTAACTGAATAAGAAGTGAATACCACACAGTTTCCAATTGAAAACTACTCTAACATTTGAAGTTGTTTTGTTCACTATAAATAATAGGTTATTGTTTGTTTTGCTCGGGCTAAAATTTGAAGCTTTGAATTAAGTGAGCCTGTTAGAACAAAAAGGCTTGTAGTAAATGCAGCCATCTGCAGTAAGGAAATCTAAAGAAAAAAAACAAATAGTTAACCGTGGAACGGATTGTATCAAATATTGCAGTGCAGTATGTTTTAACCCTAGAACTGGTAAAGTTTGCAATTGTGGCTCATTTTATTCTGTTAACCTGGTGACATCAATCCAAAAAGCAAAATATTCACCACTTGTTTTCCAAAATCTTGAATTTGGTATCGATATTAGAGTTTTAAATATTGATTATTTACATTGTGCCTGAAACTTGGCATGTTTAAATATTCCTTTACAATATAATATTAAGTTTTTTACATCGGTTGTTTTAAATTTCATAGTCGGAAATTATGCCCGATTTTTTTAATGGGTCAAGAGTGGAAATGACAAAATAACAGAACAATACAAGAAAATCATAAAGTATACTTTTATAAAAGGCCGGCGAGAGATTGATAAATATAAATAATATTTTTGATCATGCCTCAATTAAGTTAAGAGGTAGTCAAAACTATGTAGTTAATGTTGTATTTATTTTAATTTATTATCATCAACTCATCTATAATTTATTCATTCATATCCGCCCGAGTCCATCATCTTCGTTACCCAGTAAAGAAACAATTTGTGTACATATTTTTACAATTTTATTTGTGTATATATACAGGTGTATGTTGATCTTTCGTAATGTTTTTTTTTTATTTTTCAGAGTGATAATTGAGAGTTTTAAATACTTAACCTTGTTGGAGGTAGTTTTCTTTCTTTGTTAAAGTAAACTAAACAATTAGTTTTGTTTGCTTCCTTATTTCAATCATAATTAATTTGTTTGATAAAAGTAAATTAAACAGTTTTTTTAGAAATCATGAAAAAAGGAATTTTAATGTTACAAGAGTAAATGCAATCTACAAACTTATGTTTTTAAAGTGCTAACCGATGAGAATATTTTTGGAGTAAATGTAACCTGAATCTGTACAATGTTGTAATGCCAATATCATTCTAAACAGCCAGTTGTAAACACCAAAACGTCACTAAAACCAAGTAAAACAGTTTCTCATTCAAGTTATTCTATTTTCAACTAGATTTTGATTACAAGTTCTTTTGAACCTTTACAAATGTATTGTTTTTATACTTATATCTATACCGTAATTTAAAAAAGCCTGGTTTTTCTAAAACCGACTGTTTAGCAGATGATATTGGAAAAAATAGCTTTCTTTATAACTTTATGTCATACACTTTTTGCATAAGTGGGTGGTAATCACATTTTCACTGATGGGCGGACATTTTTGCTGAGCTTGGCTCAATCCTTATTCTCCATTCATCGCATTTTTGTGAATTCTAAAGATTTTTTTTCAGAAGCAGGTGTGTTACAGACAAAATATTTAGGTTATCCTGGTATTTAGACAAAATAAATTGACAAAACTGTGTTTATTTTATTAAAACAATATATAGCTGTAAAAGGAGTTGAAGGCAGGTCATTAGTAATACATCTTAGACAGTGTATACTTTTGCAAGTGAAGTATGATGTAAGCCGTTCTTGGAATAAATAATATAGTGACCCTCCTACGAGCTCTACTTGATCCAACATTGATTACGACCAGTATATACAGTTGTAAGTGGTTCACAAGACAAGGTCCTTATTTACACTTATCTATTAAAGTATAAATGCTAATTAATTATGTGGAGTCCTATAAAGTGAAGTATATAGGCTACTGTAAAAGTACGAGCAAGATCTTGTGAAATTCTCGGATTATGAGAAAATTCTTCTCAACAATATTTCCATATCCATTTCTCAGTTCGCCTATAATACATTTTCAATATCTCGGATTTTATTCTTAAAGTCTTTACGAAGTTTAAAATGTTACATCAAAAGTATGGTTATTTGACAACGTATTTTATTGCTTATGAAGTGTACAGGTTTTATTCAATAGTTCATCATACACCGTTCATTGTCTGAACTCAACGACCGTGGTATTCACCCGTATTTAGATTTGATTTGGATGATGCAAGTTTCAAAGTTCTAAACCTTGTTTCTATAGAAAATCCAATGAAGTAATAATAACTACTCTTAACGCACATCTTTCTTGTTCTAATATTTATAGGGTTCCTTAAAATTTCTTGTCTAAAATTTACAACTCCAGTCTGTCTTAGCAATAATTTTAACAACAGTCACTTGATGCATAATATTATTTATTTTTATAATATAAAGCCAGAGTTTAAAATCTCATACAAACATACTCTTAGTTGGAACCTCGCACATTTGTAACATTAAAAAGTTTCAACTTTTTTGTATTTTGTAAAATTATTGGCACCAACATAACATAGATATGTTATATCAATCAAATACGTAAACACCTTCATTATTAGTTACTAACTTCATATTTCATAACCAAATTTTGCTCAAAACAAAGTTTTCCTAGTCAGTTCCGTCATAATAACTTCTTAAATTTAATGTAACATTTAGTTTTAGGGCTACAATTGTACTTTAATTAGAAATTACTTAAATTAAGTTGACTTGCTTTTTCACTATCATGGTTTTTTATTTATTTAAATTTCATCTATTACGATGTTAAACTAATAATAAAATAAACTTGAGTAATCGAAAGCTTGGACTGTGTTTGAAGTATAATGAAATTAAGGACTTGTGTCTGGTGCTTTATTTGTAATGTGCAGAAGGAAGCCATTCCAAAGTAAACCTAAGTGTCACCTAGGTTCAGTGGACATTATTGTTTAAAGGAGAGCGAGTGCTGTACATATTTAATGTTTAGTTAATGTATATAAAGCTCTGTATATAGTCGAGTAAAATAATATTGTTAGAACTAAAAAAAAAACACCTTTTTATTTATACGTTTGATTTTTATTCTCAACCCGTTCCACCTTAGTATTCATTTGGTTCTTGTTTAATATTTTGTATTCATTACAAAAAAATAAAACCTAATTATTGTTATAGTTACCCTTGTGTTGTTTATTGATTCTAGGTGCTTTTTTCTGACAAATAGCCTTTTTTGTTGTGCTAACCATTCCTAATAAACTGATCAGTTACGTTAATAAAGAGTCATTTAGTATTGCATATTTTATTACTGACTCCTTAAAATGTTGTGAAAAGCATGTAAAAACATGACATGATTTAATGATAATGAGATATCACTGCAGGGTAATGGAATTCATTATACCATGGCAACAATTTAAGGCAAAAGTCTCAGTAGATTTTCATAAGTTTTATCACATTAAAAGAAGCAGAATGGTGAGTAGAATTAATAAATACTATAATTTCCATAGGGAAAATGAGCTATTGCAGTGGCCCTTATGGTAAGACCCAAGGTCGGGAGTAGCAAATGAGCATCGATCATGGTCCCCAGAACACGTTTAGGGGGTCTTTAAAAATCATATACATATATGTGTGTTCGCACTGTAGCGGCTGCATTTTAAGTCCGATTTGGTCCAAATTAGGTACACATGTTGGTTGTCTACGTTGTTCAAACTAGTTTGTTAGCGAAAAAATCCAACAACCGGAAGCACGTTTTTTGACTGGAAAGTAACTATTTTTTTAGATTTTTCCTACGAGAATGGATTTTTTTAGAGTTTTTCTAAAAGTGTAAATGTAGGATGTTATTCTGCACATTTTGTTTTTTTACGCGACCTTATAGCTCGCTTGGTTCCCCCAAAATGTAAAATACCATAAAAGTACCTGGTTCAAAGCCATGTGGTGGATTCTACCGTGGGGAAGCATGCAATGCATTGTGTATTGAAAATACTCCCAATATGCGGAATGGCGTGCGAAGCATTTTGCAGTTATTCAGCGCTATCGTGAATAGATCTGTTTCCCAAATTGTTGGTTGAAACCCTAAAACATAGTGCGTGGTCAAATTATTTTATGTTTTTATTAAATCACTTTGACAGTACAAATTTTGTATTTTAAACTGACTTTCGTGTTTTTTAACCTTCGGTTCGCAAAACCCCCCCCCAGGGCGACAATGGTTTGATGGGGGAAGAGGGTCCCAGTAGCAAGCAAGTGAAAATCCTTTCCTGCAATAGAATTGCAAAAATTTCAGAGGAAATGTAGGTTCTACAATCTAGACTGCAATAAAAAACAATTTCAGGGAGAAGGCTATGCTTGTTTATTTTTTAATAATTTGTAGTATCTTGGTTCTATTTTAAAGATGCAAATAACCAAATCATTTTCTAATTAGAGTATACTGCTCTTGTTAGTTTTTATGTTTGCCATTGAAGAGAAAATTAGTTCACATAGGTAGGAAATGGTGAATTGTACTAATAATCTCGAAGCTTCTCTGGATATTCTTCTTTTCCCTTCATTCGGAAGACTTCAATCTTGGCAGAAAAATGTATGATACACAAGGGGTGTAGTCAGGGCCGGATTTTGGTCATAAGGGCCCCTAGGCTCAGCGTGTGGTGCGGGCCCTACCGGTGGGTCGGGGGATATGAAATACCCCCAGCAAAACGGGGGGGTCCGGGGAAATTTAAAAAAATATAACCTCTGAAAACATATTTTTTTGCAATTTGGAAGTCCATTTTACTACTAATAAAAGCACTTTTGAGACTGGAATTTATAATACCGTAAATATTTTACCCTAGATTACATTTATATTCTAACAGTTTTGAAAAAAGAATCGTAAAAGTTTTTGATAAAATGACCTTGAAAATCCCATTGTAAGGCTTATTTGTAGTTAAAAATGTAGGTATAAGATTTAAGAGTACCAAATTTATAAAGACGGGAAATTTTAAGTTTAACTTTAATTTTGCATGGTGATAAATAGGTTAAATAATGAAAAATTCAGCAAAACTTAAAAATATTTATTAACACAACTGCTAAAATTATTATTTAGAAATGCACCCATAATTAGGTAGTATAAGTTACCATAAATTGTACATTATTTACAATACAACATTTCCATTCATTGAGTCAAACACTACTTCTAAAAATTCACTAATTCAACAAAAATAATAAAATAAAACATTGGTACTACAAATGTACTTGACAAACTAGGTACTGTATTTTGAAAATTAAAACATTGGAAAAGTTATTTTTGATACAGTACATTATATTTAAGTACCGAAGAAGGATTGCTTTTATTTCATGAAATGGATTTTAGTACTGCTTTTAATAAAATAACATACATATTTAATTACTACTTACTGCTAATAGGTTTCCTCCTGAGCTTCAAATTTAAAAAGGTGTTGATTATTTCTTCTTGATTTAGCTGTCTTAGTATGTCATTTTCTATACAGAGCAACGCCAACCAGTTCAGACGGGGTTCAACCATTGAGGTCCTCAACCTATTTTTTTTATGAGTTTTAGTTTAGAAAACGATCTTTCTGCCGAACAATTTGTAACCATTAGCGACAGGTACATCCTCAACCTAACTTCTACGTTTGGCAGACAGTCTTTTAGATTGTTTTCTGTAGAGCCATCTCTCTTTACTCATGATAACTTCACTTTTTTCAAGGTCTGATTGGTATTGAATAGAAAACGCTTGATACTGAATGATTTCATTTGCAGCTAGGACTTCTTTAGCAGACAGTGTCATTAACTTGTTAAGAAACCCAAAACGAGTGTGGACAAGTTTTTAAGCTTCAAGCAATGAATACTTAAATGTTAAGAAGCGCACGTCTTATGGACTCAATTCTAATAGATTTTACATACTTGGCGCGCTAAAGATTTGTAGTTGGGCACAACACCGAGAGGAAGCGCTGGCAAACCATTTAGCTTGCGATGGAGAGCGAGAGAGTGTTTCTCCCCTCTCACTCGGTCTACGATTTTCTAGTCGGACTCAGGAAATGAATTTATGTGTTCAAGAGAGATTTTCAAACTTATCTTTGTTGTATATAGAGAAGAAAATACTCAGAGAACATATTGAAACTAACGATATTGTAGAAAAGTTCGCTATGAAGAACAGAAAGTTACAGTTGATATAGACACTTTTATACTTTGACTATTTATTAATATTTCAAAGGAAGTTCATAATAAAAGTAAATATTTAAAATGTATTCCTTTTGTTAAATACAATAAGCATTTGTTCTTGAGTTTTCATTTTTTGTCTTCTCTTTCCACCTTTAAATTTAAGAGTAATCCTATACAGTACTGTTCAACTTTGTGTTTTTTATTTTATTTTTTTTTAACTAGTCTATATTAATCAAAAGTGCTAGCATTGCAGAAAGTGTGATTTCCAAGTGCCTAATTATTTTTTTCCGGAATCCCACCAAACCCCGGTGCATCCATACTAAATTAGCCCCCCCAGGAAATTTTTTCTAGAGCCGCCTATGATAACAGGTCTTATGACCTATTTGACATTAAAACGTGTTTTTTTCTAGGGCGAAGTAACGCCCGTCGGCATTTAATCGAAAAAAGGTACAGCGTGCTGTAACGTAAAAAACAAATATCTATTACTATAAATTTTTCTCAGATTCTTCTTGTTTATTAGTGACAAATGTATAATATTAGAGTTACAAATATTGTTAGTTTAATATGTTTTTTTAATGTTAATTTATGAAGTGATTGTAGTAATTTGATAAGTAATTACAATTTTATTCTAACTTTAACACTTGACTGATATATATTTCATTTGCTTTGAATATTTACAATTTTGTATTCTTTTTTCCTATTTATTGTGGCTGTGTAAGCAAAATTTTTAAAGGTAATTTATTTACTAAATGCTAGTATTTTATTCTTAAAATGCTTTTCATGATATTTTTCAATACAATTTGTAAGCAATACTTTAGATAATTTTTAAACAACAAAACTGAGGAACAAAACTGTATTGTTTATAATACTGCCCTGCTAAGAAAGAAGACAGTAACTGCACTCTGGGTGATTTTGAGATACAGCTGGTTTTGTGTTTAGTCCATAGCCAACCACTAAATTGATCTATTTTGATGATTTTTTTTTCTCATTCATATATTTTTTATACATAGAATCTAAATATCTCTTTATTTTTAACCTCAGATATGTATTTTATTTAAATACTTGTAGTTACTGTAAGTCATTTTAGCAATTTTTTAGCAAGAAAACAGTAACTACTGTTCTCTAAGCTAAAAAACAGTATCTACAATGTAGTTACTGTTTTCTGGCTTAGAATCTGCAGATACTGTTGTTTCGCTTAAAAACCAGTAGTTTATGCAGTAGTTACTGTATATATAAAGATATTTTTTCTGAATAGTAATTAATAGTTTTTCCATATATTTTTGATTTTATAATGTATAATTATATAATGGTAACTTAATTTTTACTTTCTCCACCCTATATGTAGTATATGGAGAAAGTATTGTTTTCGTCCAAATTTTCGAATTTGAATTTTTAGTGAAATTATCTGTTTTGGTGCTCCCTGAATCCCCAAAAAATGTTTAGTGGAATTATCTGTGTTGGTGCTCCCTGAACTCAAAAATATTTTTAGTGGAATATTTTGTTTTGGTGCTCCCTGGACCCAAAAAGGTGTTTTTTTGGTGATGTCTGTCCGTGTGTCTGTAAGGATGTGTACAGAGCTGGAGAACATACCAACGGTCCGATTTTGATTAAATTTGGTATGTAGGTGTAGTTCTGGCATATCTCCAGGTGTTTTTTCATTTTTTCAAATTTTTGATTTTTAAGGGGTTTTACCCCCCAAAAGTTGCCAAAAAACGAGCAAAATCTAAATTTCTCAAAAATGGCTCTAACGATTTTGATAAAATTTGGCTTATTTGTAGCCGTTAATGTACCCTACCATATGCAAAAAACCGCATCTTTCTAAAAATTCTCGTTTAGGTAATAATAATAATAATAATAACTGATTTTTTGAGGTTTTTAGCCAAAAAGGGGGTTGTTTTGCAAAATTCTCAAAAACTACTGAACGGATCGGAATAAAATTTGGTATGTAGCTTCCTCTAGGGCCATAGGGGCTCACCAAGAAAGGTTTTCAAAAAATTCAAAATTTTAGTCGGGTTTGGGGGGGGTTCAAAGTTACTAAATCACGATTTCTATAAAACTACAGAACGGATTGGAATAAAATGTGGTATGTAGCTACCTCTAGGGCCATAGGGGCTCAATAAGAATGGTTTTCAAAAAATTCGAAATTTTAGGGGGTTTGGGGGTTCAAAGTTACTAAATCACGATTTCTCTCAAACTACTGAACGGATTGGAATGAAATTTGGTATGTTGCATCCTGTACGGCCACAGTGGCTCACTTAGAAAGGTTTTCAAAAAATTCTAAATTTTAGGGGGGTCAATGTTACTAAATCACGATTTCCCTAAAACTACAGAACTGATTGAAATGAAATTTGGTATGTAGCTTCCTCTAGGGCCGTATTTGCTGAGAAGAAAGTTTTAAAAAAAATTCAAAATTTTAGAACGGTTTGGGAGGGTCAAAGTTACTAAATCACGATTTCTAAAAAACCACCGAACGGATTGGAATGAAATTTGGTATGTAGCTTCCTCTAAGGCCCTAGGTGCTCGCTAAGAAAGGGTTTTACAAAAAATCTAAATTTTAGGGGAGGTTTGGGGGGTTGTAAGTTACTAAAACTCCCACAAGAAATACATAGTGTAATTTATATTCATTGATATAATATATTTGACTATCCGTGCAAAGCCAGATTGGGCTAGCTAGTATAATAATATAATATGGATGTGTGTTACATGCATCTAATATTTTCCATGGTAACATTTTCCTACTTTTGCAATTCTAAATAACCATCTCCTATGCTACTCTTAGGAAGGTATAAAGTTTCAACTGGGAGAAAGTATGTGGCAGTTATCTGGTACCGTTTATTAATACTAAGTAGGCCAAATACTAAATGGCAAATACTGTAAATAATATTACAGATTTCTTAGCAAGAAAACAGTAACTACAGTTGTCTAAGCTAAAAGACAGTATCTACAATGTAGTTACTGTTTTCTGGCTTAGAACCTGCAGATACTGTTGTTTGGCTTAGAAAATCATAGTTTATGCAGTAGTTACTGTGACATATGACCTGTATATCTCAAAAACTATAAGAGATACGGGTTTCTGGCTTAGATTTTTGGATTCCTCGTGGTCCAAAACATTAAAATGAACCATAACCTCAAAATCGGAAATTTTGTCAGTTACTGTCTTTTTCCTTAGCAGGGCAGAATAGTGATTGATTAGTATGAGATGATTTAATGGTGATTACAATTTTGAATTTAAATTAATACTTTCTGCTTAAAATAAGATTGTCCTTTGGTTGATTTTTTTTTTTATTGAGGAAGTTAGTGATGCTATTTGGTTGGTACTTTTGAATATGTATAAATTTGTAATGGAAGTCTGCAGATTTGATGTTTTGTGATTAGGTACTAATTTAGTTGACTCACCCAAAATGTCTTGGTGGATATTAAATTTTTTTTATATTCTATTTTTAAAATTTTTTTATAGGCCTATACTGTACTTGATACTATTTCTTCTGTTTTCAATTTAGCAGATGAATGTTGTAGGTTTTAAAAATGTCTGCCATAAACTAAAAATCAACTGCTCTCCAACAAAGCTAGTAACAAACTCCTCTACAATTGATTACCTTCTTCTTCCTCTCTTTTGCAACTATCTTCCTCTTCTTCCTCCTCAACATTATTATTTCTTCTTTCTCCCTTTTACATATTCTTTGTCCTACACTTAAGCCTATATGGGTTTTTTTTACATATCATGATGAAATCTTATTACTAATGTTTTGAAATGGTATATGAATATAATGGGCTATGTGTTTCCTTTTTTATGATTATGAGTATCAGGGACTGATGACTAATGATATGATCCCTGATATGATTTACCAACTGCTTTAAGAATAAATACAAATTTTGGTATCTTTACATGTTGTACCGGTATGTTATTAATTCACTACTATTAAAAATTTTGATGTTGATTGATAATATGTTAAAGATTTACTAAAATCATAGTAAGAATTTTACTGGTTAAGAAAACTTGTATCTTTTAATTAGTACAAGGTTAAAAAAGTTAGACATCGTGTTAATTAAAATTGTTTATTTAAAATAAATTATAAACATAATAGTCAAGAAAGTACTTTCAATAGCGGTAAAGTAGTCCACAACTCACCAATAAACAGTAAACTTCATGGCTGAATAGCCGAAACGGCCGTCGATAAGCGGCAAAATTAGAATATTGTTGACGGTAAGTCATATAACTAATAAATAGTTATCAATATTCGGAATGGCGACTAACAATTATTATACAGTAAACTTCAATTTTTAGTAATGCGATATATTTTAATTATTCAAAGTGTAAACAAACTGTGAACAATTTTTTTACAATTGGGTGGAGGGTTATGACCCTGGTTACGCCTATGGTTAACTGGCAGTATCTTTTTTCGATTAAGTGTCCATAGAAAAAAAAACACATGTTTTTAATGTTAAGTAGGTCATAAGACCTGTTATAAACTTAACCCTCCCAGTGGCAGACTGCCCAATTTCGATTAATTAATTCACTTAAAATCATCCAATTGTAATAACACCGGCACCATTGGAAAGGAAATGGATTAAACTTTAATTTTTGTATTTAAAACTTTTTCGTAAAACGTATATTTACATACGTAATCATCGTTTTAAAATATGCACATCAGTCTACAGCTATTTCCGTGCGCGAATCTGCATACAATTGTACTATTATTTCCCACTTCTTCAACGTTCAAGACTAACTACACAAATATTTCTTTGGCTATTATAAAGATACCATTGGATTCGTCAAGATTTTATCTTTCTGTTGGTGCCCTTTAATCAGATGTCACTATAAAAATAGTATTTTTCCAAGAATTTCTGTAAACCCTTGCGGTTGGACAGTTTTTCAACCAATGAAACAGCCCATTTGTCAAGTGATTTTACGCCTACCATATCAAATGTTTTAACAGATTTCTTTATACCATTTCGTACAGCAAAGTCTGAATTTTGTAACGGTGGGAATTAATCCCGAAATAACCGGGTTTTTGTCTGTCTAAACGACAATTGAAATGTACATAATTATTACGTTCTAGTGAGAAAGTCTAGCGCGTGGGTTCCCACGCTATTCAAGTGTCCCATTCTCACCGCTGTTATAGACGGCCGAATTTTCATTAGATTGATGTCATTTTGTTATTCAAATAATGATAACTCGAACACTTTTGTGAACTAAGGAAAGACAAGTATACCGTTTTTTTCTTTGATTTATCCTCTACACTTTGTTATAATAATATTTCATTTTTGGCAAAGCATATATTAGTAAATGACGTTACAATCTAGGCCTAGGTTTGTTACCAGTCGTGTACTTGGAACATAAAAACTGTTTTTTTCAAAATAAAAAATTTGAAATTGATAAATGTTTTTATACAGTTCTATTTAGAACTAAATTACGAAACGTTTTTACGCTTACAAAAAAAATTACAAAAATGTTTTACTATTTTTTATGTAGGCATAAAGTTGTTTTTTTTCCTTCCGTTACTAAACATTTTTTGCTTTCTAAGCTAATAGCTTTTACAATTTCAAAAGAAACGAATTTTTAGTGGCATATTTGAATTCTTTGAAGCTTCTTCTACAAAAGAGCTATGAAACACTTTTGG
This sequence comes from Philaenus spumarius, assembly GCA_018207615.1. Lineage (NCBI taxonomy): Eukaryota > Metazoa > Arthropoda > Insecta > Hemiptera > Aphrophoridae > Philaenus > Philaenus spumarius. The sequence continues at coordinate 293,215 of JAGFPH010000285.1, read as the reverse complement.
ATTGGGGTTCATTTACTATTTTTGGCAAATTTTTAAAAATATGCTTGCAAAACGCTAAAAACAGGCTTTTTAATTTTAGCTTTAACCATGCCACTTGGAGGGTTAAAGAATAGGCTATTTGTTTGTATATTTTAATATGTATTTCAAAATTCTAGTGGTCGAAATTCGACCATAATTCTTTAAAATTTATAATTTGAATGTTATTAAGGTTATATTGTCAAAGACTATACCTGTATAATCACAGATTTCACCAAGGCTACAAAGTTATTTGTCATCTTTTTCAAATTATATAACATTTAAATAAAAAACAAATTCAAAAAATGAAGGTTGAATACTTTTTTATATATTTTTTTATAGAAATAAAAAACCAGGCGATTAAATAAAATGTTGTTCATTGAACTTGACATACATATTTTGATAATTTAATTAGTGATTCAACCTTCTGGGAAAACGATTTTTTTTATACATTACGATGTATAAATTTAATGGTTTGCTCCAGTAAAATAGAAAGCAATCGGCGACTTGCACGAGGATAGGCTTAACAATGTAGTTTCAGGGAGCCGAGCTCTTTGACATTGACTCACTTCAAACAATTTTATAATTTTTTTTTACCATTTTATATAATTTTTATATTTGCGTGATGAGAAAAAAACTAAAGATTCTGTATTAAATTTCGGATCCGGGTTGCGTTTTACTTTTTTTAATTTAATTTTAATTTACGAGGAAGATAATTCAAACTTGGTATTTAAAAAACTGTCAATTGTATAACAAACGGAAGGTATTTAAAACAAACGTTTACATACATGGCTGATTGTAATTTAAAAAATATATTTTATTTATTTTTCAGAAATTAATTGCAGTATAAACTAATCATATTTATAAACTGGGCTGTCAATATGCGTGTAGCAATAAAACGAGAAACAAAACTATTAATTCATTATTTACAAAGTATTATAAACTCAATACAAATTTAACTTTCCATACACGAAATAGATATATTTACTGACAAAATATGTTTGTAGCAATACAAAATATATTATTACTTAATTATTTACAAAGTTATATACGCAATTGCAAATTTAAACTTAAAAGAAAAATAGCCATATTTACAATATCAATTAGAAAATAATTACAACAAATTGTGTTCCTGAAAATACCTACATAATTTTTATTTAGTTTCTAAACAAACAAAACGCGATTGTGTCTGGGATTGTATATAACGCAATAGCGAGAGTTTTGATTCCCTGTGCTTGTGTGAGTGGGGGTTGACCCTTCGTTCAGCCAGCCGCACTCGGCAAGTAATCTAAATATAGTACAAATGAATTGTATTATCGTTATACCAATGAGAGGGGAGAAACACTATCTCGCGCTCTCTCGCTCTCCACCGCACGCTAAATGGTTTGCCAGCGCTTCCTTTCGGTGTTGTGCCCAACTACAAATCTTTAGAGCGCCAAGTTTGTAAAATCTGTTAGAATTGAGTCCATAAGACGTGCGCTTCTTAACATTTAAGTATTCATTGCTTCAAGTCTCTTGTACAATGCTCAGGGTGGTGGAGGGGGTGATAGTGCGTGCGCATCCTCCCCACACCACCGATGCGAGGGCTGGCTAAACTTCACTCATAACCTCTCAGCCAAACCAATTTTTATGAGCACTGCACTATTAGCCGTGCATGCGAATTTCAAATGAAAATATTGTTATCATATAGGCCTACTAGTGGCATTTCATCGACCTCGAAAATCATTTTATCTAGCCTGCCGGTACTGCCTAAAAAATTTTATATATATTTTTTTTTTTTTGTGGTGCGGGCCCCTAGACGCGCGCCTACTTTGCCTGTGCCTAAATCCGGCCCTGGGTGTAGTAGAGCTGACGCAAACATGAAGGACTAAGTTTTTTGTCACTATCTCTGTTGTCCTTTGAGCTACAGACAAAATAAACGGTACCAGATAACTGCCACATACTTTCTCCCAGTTGAAACTTTATACCTTCCCAAGAGTAGCATAGGAGGTGGTTATTTAGAATTGCAAAAGTAGGAAAATGTTACCATGGAAAATATTAGATGCATGTAATACACATCCATATTATTTAAACTATTCTATCGATTTTGAACAAATTTGCACCAAACATGTCAATTAGGCCTGTATAGATGCACAAAAAAAGGTTTTGAAAAACCCCCTTTTTGGCCAAAAATCAGTTATTACTATTACCTAAACGAGAATTTTTAGAAAGATGCAATTTTTTTGCATATGGTAGGGTACATTAAGGGCTACAAATAAGCCAAATTTTATCAAAATCGTTAGAGCCATTTTTGAGAAATTTTGATTTTTCTCGTTTTTTTTTGGGTAAAATCCCTTAAAAATGAAAAGACGCCTGGAGATATTCCAGAACTACACCTACATACCAAATTGCATCAAAATCGAATCCTTGGTATGGTCTCCAGCTCTGTACACATACTAACAGACACAAGGACAGACATCACAAAAAAAACACACATTTTGGGTTCAGGGAGCAGCAAAACAAATAATTCCACTAAAAATACTTTTGGGTTCAGGGAGCACCAACACAGATAATTCCACTAAACATTTTTTGGGGGTTCAGGGAGCACCAAAACAGATAATTCCACTAAAAATTCAAATTCGAAAATTTGGACGAAAACAATACTTTCTCCATATACTACGTATAGTGTGGAAAAAGTAAAACCGTTGTGTTTGTTATTAACAATGTAAATTGTTTGGTATCCTGTCATTTTTTTTAAAGAGCAGTTTTGAGATATTTTACTTTAAACGTCCACCATTTTGAAAATATTTTAAAGAACATTCTGGTTTTCCTACAGTTAAATGGTTACGTAAAAAATATGTGCACCGAATTTGAGGTCAATGTCTTTTCTATTTCCAAACATATTAATTATTTTGTAAAAAGAACCAAATGGCGGATAACTCGAAAACAAAGATTTCCGAAACTATGTTCGTATTAACAAATTTGCTTTTTTTATTTAGGTTCCCTGAAGTTGTGCCAACCTCTTGTGAAATACTAAACATTAGAATTAATTTGTCATTACTGTAGTAGAAAATATGATCACTACAACCAAAAATTTTAAAATGGGGTTGCTACAGTAAAAATAAATTTCACTAATTCCTACAAACTATAAAGCTAAATTTGTGTAATATTGTTTTTAAGTAATATAAAAAACCATTTGCAATTTGATTATCTGTCAAAGTAATGAAATGAGATAACTGCTCTTAACATTAAAACACCCATATGTTAAACCATTTGCCCTGATCATAAAATCTTATTTCAAACATAAATCGTTTAAAAATTAATTTTTCAATACACTCACTAAATTGTGTTTTGATAATTTAATCTATGTAGCCTACAGTATATACTGTTTTATTACTAAAATCAAGCAATAGCGAAGCATTGCCGCGGTTCCACTGGTTATATCATAATTATTTTTATAATTTGTCAAAAAGTACATAATTTCAAGGAGAATAAAGCTGTGTTAGTAGTTTTCAAATTCCAAAATGTATTTTCTTAAATAACTGGTATTAAATTCAATAGATATGTAGAATTGAAAAACAAGACGAAAAGATGGATCATTTTTTCGAGACTTTGGCCAAGTTTTTTTAAATACTCAAAAGCTTTTCAACCCTCCGCAATAAAATTGCGAAGATTTTGGTACCACCAGAAGTTTTCTACGACGTCATTTGTTATTGCTTTATCGTGTTCAGAGACCTCGAAAACATCGAGAAAAGTCATAAAAAGTGGGGGTAAAATTTTTAGAATTTTCTCAAGATTTTAATGCAAGCCGAAGTAATGACATAAATTTTTCACACATTTTAAGACAAAAGTCCATATTTTCATTTACTTTTTTCTCCAAAAAGATATCTCTTATGGATTGAGATAAAGTCAGAGAAAACAGGCCTTTTTTTGTAATTTAAAAATGTTTCAGGGTTTTTTCACTTGAAACATTTTAAGGAAAAAATCTGACTTTATTTTTATAGGTTTTATTACTTAAAAGTCAGCAGAAGGGTGAGAAGAATTAATACTTCTTATAATTTTTCAAAAATATTGATTACACAGAGAGTTTAAATAAAAATGGAAAGGAGAGTTAAGAAATAAATTGTTTATTACAGTTGTTTAGGCTGTAACGAAATACAGTACATGCTTTTTTAGGTAAAAAAGTCAGTTGATGCTAAAGTTGTCAAAACACTGTAATTTCTTCAAAGAAAGTTTGTGAAAACTGAATCAGAAAATGAAATGGCAAGTTGAAAATTTCATTTTAGTTTGTCAATTGTACTGTGTTATCATTGTACAATTTAAGTCCTTCTATCTTGATTTTCCATAAAATTCCATACACAAACTTTGGTATACATGTCTACTGTCAGCCGCTGACTTGAATGCTCGTGAGGGGGCAGCGGGGAAGAGTTCTCCCACCACAGCACTAACTAGTGGTAGGTCCTGCCGTTACTACGACAACCATGCTACAGTTCATGTTTTAAAAAGACACAGCGTTATTATCTGTGGTCCTTCATGCATTTAATGGTATGATTATTCTTTCGTAAATACCTCAAACAAACTCTGTAGCATGAGATAATAACATGACTGCGCCGAGTTTATTTGCTAAAGTCAGCGTACGAATGTTATTGGTTTTGCTGATAGGTTGGAGACAAGGCTGCTCTAGCCAATAGCGGCCGCATTCCAGACGCGAGTATTCAAGTCATCGGCTGACAGTACCAACCATTTCTTCAATTTAAATTAAAATAAGTACATTATTTTGTAAATCAATTTTTAATCTGTTAAAAATAGGAAAAGTAACTTTCCAGGAACAACTGTGCCACATATAATTACTAATATGAAATAATGTTGGCGTCAACTTCTTAATTTCAAAAATCTAATATGTAAGGTAATAAGAAGCAAGCAAAATTTGGGGTAAAGAAGGGCATGGAGTACTGATTTTCTCTTCCCACTGTTAATGACACATAGGTGGGATTTTTCCCAACTTAAACTACTAATTCAATTAAAAAATCTAGGCTAATTATAAAATATTTAAAAAGAAATTAATTCAAGCCTAGAAAAAAATTAATTAACAAGTAACCTAGCCAATTATACATTGCCAAAAAGTTATTACGGTAACTAATAAATAAATAAATACTGTGTAAATAATGCACAGGTTTTTTGTGTGTGAAATGTTAAATTAATCCTTTTTATATTGTCTAGCTAAAGTTAAAACTATTTCATTCCTATTAATTGTGCCAGATGGAGTTTTGTTTTATAATGTAGGTACTGTATTTCCACCAACTCTGTGTGCAAGTTAGAACTACAGTGACTAGACGCTGGCACCATGTTTAACACTTCAATGGTAATGGTGGCGCCCCTTTTAGGGGCATACTTGGTGGCGCGGGATCTCTCAGATCCAAACGAAAATCAATCACCTAAACTGTTGCTAAAAAACCAAACAATCACTTAAAATGCAGAATAGACATCAAACTAATTATACTGAGATAATACATGAAAAGAAAGTAAGTTGGGATAACAAAATGAACAAAAACGGTAAAACTGAAAATACTTTCAATTTAGGTGGCGTGGTATCTATCAGATCCAAACTGCCACTAGCGCCTGGATGAGTGTAGAACCAAGGCTTTGACTATGGAATCTTCGTAAGATACATAATCAATGACCAAGGTTAATTCAGTACTGGGCACTGGCGTGTAACTCCCAGGGCTTTCCCACCATGCGGTAGGGGCCATGGTATTATTATCTCTGGTAGGGGCAGAGAGAAAATAAACGGTATCAGTTAACTGACACAAACTTTCTCCCAACTTACTGTAGTCAAAATAATATTGTTTTTAATCATTTTATTTACTACTTTTTAGAACAAAACAAAAAAATAATATTCTACCTACGTCAATCGTATAAAAAAGTTATTGTCCCAGGCGGGATTCGATCGCGCGACCTTTGAATTACTGGCCGTCCTCGCTACCGTTGTGCTACCCCGTGTGGCCGTTTCCGTGATGCTAGATTGACAACATAAACTTGTTTATTTTTTAACATTTCCCCATAATTATGAAACGCCGAAGTTTTGATAAAAGCGGGTGGTGTCATTTTGTTTGGCATCTTAAGCACTATAAATACTGAAAATTTGATCAAAATCGTTAGAGCCGTTTTTGAGAAATTTGCATTTTTGTCGTTTTTTATTGGTTTTTAGGGGTAAATTACCATTAAAAATTAAAAATTCCAAAAAATGAAAAAAACGGCTGGAGATATTAGGGTTTAGTACCTACATACCAAATTTCATGAAAATCGGACCAATAGTGTCCCCTCTGGTCGTGTATACATACTGACACACTGACAGACAGACACCACGTTAAAAACACGTTTTTGGGTTCAGGGAGCACCAAAACAATAAATTCCACTAAAAATATTTTTGGGTTCAGGGAGCACCAACACAGATAATTACACTAAACAATTTTTTGGGGTTCTGGGAGCACCAAAACAGATAATTCAACTGAAAATTCAAATTCGAACATTTTTACGAAAACAATACTTTCTCCATATACTACGTATAGGGTGGAGAAAGTAAAAATGTAGCCTGGATGTCACAGATCCAGCGCCACCAATGGAGTGTTAACCTAAATATAATGTCATCTGCTCAGAAGTATAATATAAAGAATAGTGTTGTATCTCTTTGTAATTATAATAGAAATCACCTCTTATAAAGGGAAAAACATGCGATTTAATTGTTTCAGTTTGATATATTGAAATTAAATAATGCAAATTGTGTTTCTTCTTAAAAAGTATATTCTGTTAATTCGTGCAAAAAGATGTAAAAAATTAGAATATAAACGGATAAGAATTTAGGTTAAACATGACTGCCGGTCAATAAATAGGAAACAGACCTCACTTGGCCACACTGTAGGTAGACTAAGTCTAGTTACCGGTACTAGAATTACAGTGACTAGATACAGTCTCTATCTAGTCACTGTAACTAGAATTGGATACTGCTGCTCTCTGTGTTAAAACATCAAACTGCTATAATATTATACGTTTAGAATTTAGACAGAATGAAAATAAACATGGTTCTGAGAATAATAGAAAGTTCGTGATGAGTTAAAAATTTAATTATAATCAAGGCCGTAGCCAGGAAAACTTTTCGGAGGGGGGGGGGGGGTCAGGACCGGGGATTTGAATTTCAACCCTTTTGACAAGTTCACTGCTAAGGACGCACATGTGAGCTTGACACTGAGAAGCGGCCGACGCACAGTGCATTGCGCGCTAACCCCCATATTCAAAATATTTTCAATACACAGTGCTTCGCACGCCAACCCCATATTGGGAGTATTTTCAATACACAATGCATTGCGTGCTTCGCACGCCAACCCTCATATTGGGAGTATTTTCAGTACACAGTGCATTGCGTGCTTCGCATGCCAACCCCCATATTGGGAGTACTTTCAATACACAATGCATTACGTGCTTCGCATGCCATTTTAAGCCTATGTGCTATGGATGCAGTATTTTCAATACACAATGCATTACGTGCTTCGCACTCCATTTTAAGCCTGTGTGCTATGGACGCACATGTGCGTCCGCTTTAAAATATTAGTGATTATTACGTAGAAATATTCAAAAATAAAGTTATTTCTACTCATTTAGGCTATAAATAATAAATAAATATAAAAAGTAAAAGGTCAGCTCCTAGCATAGGAAATACGAAATTTGCATAGCAGTGTAAGTGTTAAAACAACAATTTCCATGCTTATTTTTAAAATTTTGAAATAGTCACCCATGTAAAGTATTATAGGATGTAAGGATGATGAATGATTTTGTTTTGTTAAAGTAAAGTACTTTTGTTGAACCTTCATAGTTTTCTTATTTAATAGATCAGATCAGACTCACAAGAGAATATAAGGCTGTAACCTACTGCATCCATGTGTATTGTACGTTGTACTTTAATCTAGTATGCATGCAATGCACAATGATGTAAAATATGTTGCTGGATCCTCTATTGTATTGTGTATTTTATAATTTAACTTGCACTTTTTAAACTTAGTATTAATAACACTTTTACTAGGTACTAAATTTCGGCCTTGATTATAGTCCTTACCCTTAAGTCCATACCCATAATCAAAGATTAAAACAAATAAATGTTAATTTCCAGAAACGATTATTAGTTTAAGCCCCTCTATGTAATTAGCAAATATGATAATTATTAAATTTTTATTAAAAATAAACTTAATTACTACCGCGTACCATTTAGTTTTTTTTTTGTTAGTTAGTAAAATAATGAGGTTTGCATTCTTCTGATGATGGTAATACAGTTTCGATACTCTGTATCTTTAAATAAATGTTTTGTTTAACGTTTCAGTGTAGTTAATAAAATACATTTTGCTATGATGGCTAAGCATTCTTACACTAGTCAGATTTAATAATTACATGTACATTATTTAGCAGTGGCGGCTCCTTGTAAGGGTTTTTGGTTGCACAACCCCCAAGAAAGAAAACAAATAATTAATCACATTAATATTTCTTTAAATATCAGTTCATTATCAATATCAACCTCATTTTAATCCAAAATTTACGGCCAAGAATGTCCCCAAACGGTTGAAAAGCCGAAGAACATCAACCCAACCTTCGCGCGCAGCGTCTCGGAACGCACTGCTTCTGCAACAGTGCAACCAGAGCCACAGTATTATTATCTCTGACCAGAGCCGAATACAGTTATTAGCATTGAAACTGGTGGGGAATTTGTAACTAATGCGTTGCTATGGCAACTCACATAAAGCCTTCATATGCACTAAAGTTCTACAACAAGCCACCGGGGCGCTAGGTTTTGCCCGCCATAATGTCTTGATGTTCATATTTCATGTTTTGTTTAGTGAATAATGCAAGACATTTTGAGGTTATGTGTTGTTAGTTTTGTTCTCGTATTTTGGCTAGCTGTGTTTGGTGTTTGTTTGTTTTAGACTGTGTAAATATATTTTAGTGTGTATGTCTTTGGTCTGGATTCCATTACAATAGTGCTTTTTACATTATTTTTCATAAGTTGTAGCAATTGAGTGGGCCTAGACAGAGAGTGTAGTGTGTAGTGTTGATTAGACGCCAATCAAAAGCTGTTAATATTATTTTAATAATTTTAATATTCGTGCCATTCGTGATTTGATTATAGTTTTAATGATAGGCCACAACCCATTACCAAAATGTTTGAACCTATTATCCCAAATCTATTTTTAAACATCCATACAATTCAAATAATAATTTTTCAACAAAAAAGGATAGGCCAAGTTCCTAAATCGGATATGGGGCGAGTTCATAAATCCGATTATGTTAATGCTATATTCAGGTTATGATTATTATAAAATTAAAATTCTGATAAGTTTATCCTTCAGAAGAACAGACGGATGGACTTTCTTTTTAAATGAGGTTAGTGATATTTAAACATATAATGTGCCTGAATTCTATGTTTATTCATGCATGATTTAAATTGTTATTTTCAGTTTATTTACTATTTTATTGTAGGCTAGTATACCCTTAACTGAAAGCTAAACATTTTTCACTTGTTTCACTTGCACGTAATGGTAACCAAACCATTTTAATGGATTTAAGTTAAAAATGTTGGTGTAAAAAAAACGTATAATTCCACGTGTAATTCCTCATCTAAAATAATGTGTTAAATTGCGTTCATATTCCATACACCCAGACCCCTCAGAAATTCTCTCCACATAATTGCAACCACCAAGTTAATAACTCACCAGCCGCCACTGACATTTAGGTTTATAAAAATAGGTTTTATTATTAACGGGTACAGTAGGGAAATTTTATATCACGCCGAGGGAATTTTAGTACGGAACAACACTGGAGAAGGGGAAACCGCAATCGAAACCAAACCAGTGTTCCGCGCAGCTGTCAGTAGTCAGTACAAAGTGCGCCTTCATTGTTGTCGTTTGTAGTGTCTCATTTGGATTACATAAAAAAATGGCAACAAAACGTGTCGGTAGTGAAAAACGTGATCGTGGTGTGGAAATGAAAGATCGCCATCCGCGTTTTCAAGTAAACCGTGTAGGTTCCGAAGAAGAACTGGAGGAATTATACGACGATGAAGACGACTCGCCGGGCTCTTATGTTAAAAGTTTTCGTCATTTTACAAGGGAAGCTTTGCCTCGAATGGATAATTATAGGAATATTATGTCAATACAGGCGGCTTATCGGCCTACTTTGGATGAATTACACAATGCAACATTACATGGCAAGGTAGGCTAAACAGAAAATTGTACATAACCTATAAATACTCTTAGCACGTTTGTTTATATTTTAAGCCCACTCTTTATATCCATTAAGTTGGTAATTATGTCCCATCGTAACTATTATACATTGGAATTAATGCAATCAATGCATTTTATTTTTACTAGAACAATAACAATAATATTGACATAGCCTACGTCTACCTTTTTATAAAAATATAGTTAGTTATAAAATGAAATATTTGTTTGATTGATAATAAGGCCTAATTAAATTATATTTTGACTAGGACATTAATGTATCTATTTCACGCTTTTGTTTTGTGTGTGTGTTTACTATGGTTACGGACGTGCTTTTATAGCTTTGTATAAACAACGTCTCTTATTTAACATTCCTTTCTATTTAAACGTTAAACATAAACACATTTTACTGTCTATATAAATAATTGTTCAGTAGTATTGGCAATACAATAATACCAATTAACTTACTATAACTTTATTAGTCAGGTAATCCAATACCAGCACAAGAGCTAAGTTGTTAATCAATATTTCACCGTTAGCCTACATTCATGACTTGACTCAGACTCGGACTGTTCTCACTAAATCAAACCATAAGCGAAAATGATTCGATCGTATGCTGTAGTTTACATTTCTTGAAGACGATTTTGTCAAACCAAACAAACAAAATTAGGTTTTTAGGTTGTTTAGCAGACCGTTTTTGTTTTATCGGCAATAAGTTTAACCAAAACAAAAAAGGCAGTTTTTGGTTTGACCTAAGTTATACAGGTGATTCAGAATTTTACGGCAATGTCCCGGTAGCTCATTCTATACGGTAGCTAAAAATAATAAAAAAAGTATACATATAAACATAGGCACGAAAACGCTTCGTTTTCCAGATATCCGTCGTTTTGTATTTGTTTACAAAATAATTAATATCTAGAGAAATGTTTGATTGATTGAGTTCAAACTTGGTATGCAGTTTAACCGAACAATGATGTAGGCCTATTTTAAGAAAACTAAGCGATTATATCCAATCATGCATTTCAAAATGGCGGCTGTTTGAAAATTTCAAACCTAAATTTCAAAAACCGTACATTTTAACAACAAATTTCAAGATACATTTTTTGTAGCACTTTTGATTCCCTATCGGATGGTGTAACTGTCAAAACAATCGGATGAGGGGTAATAGCTAAGTTAAAGGTAATAACAGCATAATGCACATACCATGTTATTGTGTTTACAGTGTTGGTATAGGATGCCGAACCAATTACTACACATACCAGAACTTGGATTTGATTTATTATTTTATGGATTTATGGCACTCCAGGTCGAGTAGAAAGCCATTAAGTCGATAGGAAATATATAATTATATTATAAAATACAGTCTTTATATAATAGACGTGAAATTAAAATTAAACTTGAACTGGACTTATGAGAAAGAAACACTATATCCAATTACTTTAAATGAGCAATTCTTGTAGCCTATCTATCTTTGTATCTGTCGCGGATCTCGAAAACGGCTCTATAACGATTTTGACGAAAATTTGCATACAGGGGTTATTTGACGTCAGGAATTGAACGCGCTAGGTCTTATGCTTTCAAAAACGCGCATAAAGTCTGAAAATGCGCATAAAATTTAAAATCTGAACTTCTTTTTATACAACCTTTCAAGTCACTTAGAAGGCGAATGGGCACAGCTTATTTTTATACCTCCTTCAAAGTCACTAAATATTCGAAAAGATACATTATAGATACAATCCATATGTTAAAAAATACTAAACGATGCTCGTTCGCTCAGGTACAAACGAGCCAAAGATTAGCGAGAGCCTTTAGAGAGTTTTCCAACTGCGAGCGAAGTGAAGCGTCCAGGGGCAGAGCCCCTAGTAAATAATAAACAGAACACAATTTCTTGTGAATAGTTCGTGTTTTAATTTCATGAAAATTTGACTCGATGGTTTTGAGATTTAAACTGGTCCGGACTAACTTTAAAAGGAGAATGTTCTTTGTAGCCTATGGAATGTCGGATCCTTTCCAAACCGAGTGTAGGAGTTTTGCCTACGGGTATCAGGTAGAAAGGGTCCCCATCCGCGAATTCCTCATACTGCGGAGTTTTGCCTACGGTTGGGGGTGGGCGCGAGAGGGGGAGGGGGAGAGAGAGAGATTCCTGTAGAGAAGAGAGACAAAGAGACTCTTCTAGCGATTATAAAAGAAAGAATTCTGCCAGGTACAAAAATTATCACTTTACAGGTACCGTATTATCACTTTATATAATTAGAATTAAAAAAAAACTAGAGGACTTATCTAAACTGTCTAGTCACAGTATTTTGCCGATAACAGTATGATTATAATATTTGTATA
>JAGFPH010000285.1:262245-276632 GCA_018207615.1 Philaenus spumarius | reverse complement strand
GGGCCTCGGCTTATGGACTGCTTAGCTTCGGTCGCAGCGTACAAACTTCGGAAGATGCCCTCCGTAAAATCCCCCACGTGGATTTGAACCGGGTACATTTGTGGTATTTTACGTTTTGATCGATTTGCAGGGAACCGAGCGAGCAATAAGGTATTGTAAAAACACAGAATTTGCAGAATAATACTCTACATTTATTTTGTTAGATAAAACTCTATATAAAAAAGTTACTTCCGGGCAAAAAAAAAGACGTTCTTTTTGTTGGATTTTTTGGCTTGCGAACTCGGCCGAGCGACGCCGACAGCCAACATGTGTACCAAATTTGGACCAAATCTGACTTAAAATGCGGCCATTAGATTGCGAATACTTACAAATATACATAACATAATATAATATATATAACATTTTTAATGACTCTCCATAACGTGTTCTCGGGACCATGATCGGTGCGCAATAGCTCATCTTTCCTATGGAAATTCGCTAGTAAAAATATAAAAATATTATTTTCCAGAACTTTGATTGTCCATTACTTTGAAACGAAGAAAAACATTAAGCTCTAGTTTGCGCCATTATGTTTCTCTTTTAATAAGATTTTTAATAATGTATTTTAATAGCAACTTGTTAAAATAAAAAAGTTGCTTTATTTTAACGCTCCTTTCACTACCTGTCCGCCATTTTGTTTTTTTATTACATGACCTACCTTTACATTTTAAATAACCCCCAAAATCGTAGAGGGTCAGATACAGTATGTAAAAAAAATTGTCCTGTTATGCAACAAAAGATTTTCAGTAACACAAATAATGAGGGAGGTTAAATGGACTTTATGAACACTCTGTAGGCCTATATGTGCTAACAGTATGAAGAAAGATATGACTGCCATTGTTCTTTTGTCGAACTTTAATCTTTACTGTTTTCAATTACATTCTTTAGATAACGTTTTGACGATTTGGAAATCTAGGTCTAGCTTTGTTTATTTAAATGATTAGGTTTTCAAGTTCTTTCAAAAGACAGTTTACTGACGTGGACTTTTACTTTTCGAGTGACTTCGAAGAGAGTGTTATCTTGTTGAAGATATAACAGTGGGGGTGGGGGGAGTCATGCTTCAACTCCCCGTGCTCGCTTTCAAACTATGTTGTATATAGGTAATTCTGGGTGAAGCCACTGGCGGCCATGACAGTTGGGGAGAGAAACGAAAAACCAGCGGCGAGCGACTAGAAAGTTAGTCTGAACGCTTAATAAATACACCGCATTTTAAAACTCTTAGGCACCTCCAAACATTTTTAAATATTAGAGGAATATAGAGTAATGTTGAAAGATGATGATAATACCATTTTTTAAATTTACAAACAAAGGTTTCATATTAAATCAATAGATTGACTTTTTCAATGTCTTTTAAATTGAAGTGAATGTCATTAAAAAGTTGACCTATGAGGAAGTTTTTTATTTTTAGGGCACGTGAATTTCGTCAGCTAGAAAATTTTAGATAAAGAGTTAAATTTAAATTTGTATTTCAAACTTTTTTCAATTACGTTAGCGGTTTGTTCAGGAAGTTAGGTTGAATACTGGCAAATTATAGTATGTTCGCAGCTCAAATCCACGCGCGGCGCCGACACAACACAGCGGCACATTGTCTTCCATTCCGATTATTAGAATAATAATATTTAGTGCCTTTGAATATTATTTACTGTTTTTTAAGAATAATAATATTATTTACTTATCAAAAAAAAAAAAACATGAACATTTATTTTCACTTATTAACAGAACATTAAATAGTCACCCAATAAATAAACAAAGAAAGCTTCACACTGCATATTACTCGTATAATAAAAGTTAACTGTTATATTATTATTTCCTAGATAGCACTAAATTCTCATCTTCTCTAAAATATATTTATACATATTTAAAACCGTTTGTTTGGTTTATTTTTTAACATAAAATTGTTTTTAAGGTTTTGTTTTAACAACAGTCACAACTCACAATACGCATCCGTTTTGAGTTTTAAATGTTTTAAAATCCCATTCATTTGTTATACAGGCCTAATCGATTTCTTTTAATTACCAAGTTTAATTTTTCCTTACACAATGAAAAATTAATAATTCAAAGTAAATCGGAAGCCGGGTGCTCAATTTCATACAGGATTTTTAGTTTTTTTCTCATCACGCAATTACAAAAGATAGGCTACATTTATATAAATGGTTTTAAACGAGGCAATGTCAAACTCACATAGGGGGAGTCGCCGGTTACTTTTTCTTTTGCTGGAGCAGATCCTTAAAATCCATGTGGGGATTTTACCGTAGGGACAGAATGATCCGAGGCAGACGGCCGGAATGCAAACTACGGTTTTTGCGCTGCGAGCGAATCGAAGCAGTCCATAATACGAGGTCGCAAGGTCGAGTTGCAAGCACCGTGAGCTGGGGCTGGAGGCTGATTTGCAAACAAATTCTACTAATATATTTCGTAGACGCGAGGAGCTGTTTAAAACATCCGTGAGTACACCAACTGCCAAAATTCTACCGTGAGGTTGGCGTGCGAAGCACGCAATGCTTTGTGTATTGATGATACTCCGAATACGGGGGTTGGCGTACGAAGCACGCAATGCATTGCGTATTGATGATACTCCGAATACGGGGGTTGGCGTGCGAAGCACGCAAAGCATTGTGTATTGATAACACCCCGAATACGGGGGTTGGCATGGAAGCACGCAATGCAGTGTGTATTGATGATACCCCCAATACGGAGGTTGGCGTGCGAAGCACGCAATGCATTGTGTATTGATAATACTCAGAACACGAGGGTTGGCGTGCGAAGCACGTAATGCATTGTGTATTGATAATACTCCGAATACGGGGGTTGGCGTGCGAAGTACGCAATGCATTCTGTATTGATGACACTCCCAATACGGGGGTTGGCGTGCGAAGCACGCAATGCTTTGTGTATTTAAAAGATACCCCCAATATGCGGAATGGCGTGCGTACCATTTTGCAGCTATTCAGCACCGTCGTGAATAGACTTATTTCCCAAATTGTTGGTTGAAACCCTAAAACATATGCACTTAATGTCGGAAATTGGCTCAACTCACATCAGCGGTTCAGCTGCGTGATCGAATTTTTTTATACCCAAACTATTGCAGAGGAGTAGGCTACCAATTTCGATGGCTTAAATAGATTTCAAGTAGCTTTGTTTAGTTTCGGAATTAACAGTAGGCGATTATTTATTAAAAAAATCATTTCAGAGGTTATAAGAAATTCGTTGAATTAATTTTGGTTGAAGATATTCTAAAGCGAAAGCATCAAACCATAGCCTACACTCTATTAACACTACGGAAAAGAGAGAGAAGGATTGATTTAAAAGTCTTTATTCTGGGCTAAGTCATGACAATCAGGCTCAGAACTCGTTCGTTATTTTAATTACAATTAATACTGTATACACATTAAATACTTAAGACTAAATATAGAAAATAAAAATGAAATTTAATTATTAGCCAGCCTCAGATAAATATAAGGGAGAAAAACTAATCAGAAATGCATAGATTATACCTAACCTAATCCAGTTGCTTAAGTCATAGATTAATAACAGTAAAACAGTGATATGATTTTGTGCTGTCTAGACTATATTTGGCCCAGTCCCAACTCTGCATCGATCCGGTAAAGGCGCCCCGTTGACAACTTCAACTTGGCTACCGCTATCGTCCGAACTTTACTCAGCTAATGGGTTTTTATATCGTCCGTTTCTTTATAATAACAGGGAAATCTTATCGTTCACTCTGACCGTTCACTCGTGCGTTGCCTGTCTGCCACGCAGGGGAGGATACTGCCGCTGTAGGGGAAGGGACACTACGTTCTACTTATAAAATTAATCAAGATATGGGACTTTTTATATCTATATATAAATAGAATAAGAGTTTTTTTGTAGACTGTTGAGAATAGTGTGATTTTTCGTTTATTTACGTTTCATACACCAAATAATCCGAAACAAGCCTTATCTCAGTTTTTGTCTGCCTGATGTCGGTAACACTCGCGGACCTGTTTCTTGTTCATGATTAACGTTAAAACAACTTATAATATAACGATAGATAAATAACTATTTTAACAAAGAAATAAACATGAGTAACAATAAAACTACATTTTGATACTATTCAAAGTATTAAGTAAACTAAATAAACTTATAACTTACTATTTAAAAAAGTACATAAGTAGGCGTACGTTTATTCATGTAAAAGTATCAGTAGTAGTGTATTAAAATTGTGTCTATTAATATTACGTGATGATTTGATATCAGCTGTTCCAATTAATTTAGTGGATATGAAAATCAGGTGACCTCAATAATTTAGTTAGTGCTGTAAACGAAAACTAGGCCTATGTTGTCATTTTTACTTCAGGAATGTTACTGAGAAAAATAGGTTAGTTTGAAAATAAATAAATAAAATTTATTATTAATATTATTAATCACAGTGTGATGAAAAGTATCGTTTCGAAAAGCATCACTTTCGGTCCTAGTGATGAAATATACTAAGTTATAAAACTAGCATACCAACATAAAATAAAGCTTGAACTTGGTATTTTTTGGATCATTTGTTTCCGCTCCTCTTTTCATAAAGTGGTAAACATTAGCAATGATCTCACGGGTTTGGCTGTGAATAACTTTTCTACCCCCTAACTTTGATATGACACTGCCTTCCATTAAATCTAATTATACAAATATAAACAATAAAAAATAAACAACGCTAAATAACAATAATAAACAGCGATAGTTAAATTAAAAATTGATTTGTGCACGGACAATAATGTTATTGGAAACGCGTACAATTGCTTCAAGACCGAAGTGTTCCGTTCAAAGCTCGGTAATCGACTGAGCTTCTCTGATCCCCCACCACTCGAATGAACTCCGAGTTTACTGCGCATCTCAAGCTCAGAGTCCTTGCTACAAATTCCGAGCTATACCTTAGGTGTGCAATACCAGGACGTAACAATCCCGTACAGTCCTTTCGGATATACAGATACAGGTGCGAATGCTGGCACTTGAGCAAACCGCTACTAACCTGACTAAAAACATCAGTACATCTCTGTTTAACACTTTCACTGCTGAGGTCGCACATGTGAGCTTGACACTGAACACTATGAGAAGCGGCCGACGCACAGTCCATTGCACGCCAACCTCCGTATTGGGAGTATTTTCAATAGACAATGCATTGCGTGCTTCGCACGCCAACCGCCGTATTGGAAGTGTTTTCAATACACAATGCATTGCGTGCTTCGCACGCCAACCCCGTATTGGAAGTGTTTTCAATACACAGAGCATTGCCGTGCTTCGCACGCCAACCGCCGTATTGGAAGTGTTTTCAATACACAATGCATTGCGTGCTTCGCACGCCAACCCCCGTATTGGGAGTGTTTTCAATACACAGAGCATTGCCGTGCTTCGCACAGAGTATTTTCAGTACAGAATGTATTGCGTGCTTCGCACGCCAACCCCCGTATTGGGAGTATTTTCAATAAATAATGCATTGCGTGCTTCGCACGCTAACCCCCGTATTGGGAGTATTTTCAATACACAATTCATTGCGTGCCTCGCACGCCAACCCCCGTGTTGGGAGTATTTTAAATACACAATGCATTGCGTGCTTCGCACGCCAACTCCCGTATTGGGACGATTTTCAATACAGAGAGCGGTGAACGTGTTAAGGTGGGTGAGGTAAACATCCACTACTTCGTTTGAACGATGGGTCACAACAGAAAGCGGTGTGGGAAAATGTTTTATTTTCTCCACTTACGCCCTTTCCCCACACCCCCGGAAAGTGCCAAGTGCCAGGATTCACGCCGACATCTGTAACTTAGCTTTCATCTAGTTTTGAAGATAATGTTTTGTAATTGGCAGGAATTCGTTCTTGAACACGTAAATTAAAATCATCTGTCGGGTCACTTGTAAGCCGTACAACATTGGGCGAATTTTGTTATCTGAAAGTTTAAATGTCGTGTGCTATTCTAGTCGCGCTCGAACACCTTATACCATAGGCTGACTCCGCCCACTGAATTCCACGCATTTACTCTATTGGTATTGCGCACCCTTAGAGGCACCATTTAATTAGCTGCGTTGCATAACATTAAAGAGAGCGCCGGTGTTCCGAGATCTGATTTACTCAACAAGATATATTCGACCACGCAGCTGAACCGCTGACGTGAGTTGAGCAAATTTCCAATATAAGTTTATTGGCCTATGTTTTAGGGTTTCAACCAACAATTTGGGAAATAGATCTATTCACAACGGTGCTGAATAGCTGTAAAATGCTTCGCACGCCAACCCCCAAAATTGGGAGTATCTTCAATACACAATGAATTGCGTGCTTCCCACGCCGACCCCACGGTGAAATCCACCACATGGCTTTGAACCGGGTACTTTTATGGTATTTTACGTTTTGATCGATTTTGGGGAACCAAGCGAGCTATAAGGTCGCGTAAAAAAACAAAATGTGCAGAATAACATCCTACATTTATATTTTTAGAAAAAAACTAAAAAAATCATTCATAGGAAGAATCTAAAAAAATATTTACTTCCGGTCAAAAAATGTGCTTCTGGTTGTTG
Source organism: Philaenus spumarius (assembly GCA_018207615.1). Classification (NCBI taxonomy): domain Eukaryota; kingdom Metazoa; phylum Arthropoda; class Insecta; order Hemiptera; family Aphrophoridae; genus Philaenus; species Philaenus spumarius. Next base: position 270,056 of record JAGFPH010000285.1, on the reverse strand, counting down.
GATTTTTTCGCTAACAAACTCGATTTTTTTTGCTTTCAAAAAATTGATTTCGTAAATTTTATTTTTACTAAATTTTCTAAGATGTAGGAGTCGACTTAAAATTTACGAAATCGATTTGGAAGCAATATTTTAAGTCAAGCACTTTGAAATAAACATTTTTTGTCTCTTGAAATTTTTTCTAAAAACTCTTCCTTTTCGAGATATTAGCAACTTTATGTCGATTTATTTCAACACGTTTAGGGCTGCCATTTGGTTTTGGGTGGACCGATTTTTATTTTCTTTATGTCATTTTCCTAATCTTAAATAGACCTTTAAAATGAGGTACCACATTCCCATACCCAAAAATACCATTTTCCCATTTTGGGTATACTTCCTATTTACAAATTTTGAGTTGCCCCCAAAACCCTCCATTTTTAGGGGACACTCAAAATTTCCGATTGCTTCAAAAGATACTTTGGGCTAAGTTAGTATCGTTCCCCAAAGGATATTTGTTTGTTTGAACAGACGCAAAAGTTAAAGGGGGGGGGGACTTTTAAGACACCTGGTATATAATAAATACGTAGCCTATATGATTTTAATGACACCCCAAAACGTGTTCTGGGGACCATGATCGGTGCGCATTTGGTATTTCTGACCTTAGGTCTTACCATAAGGGTCACTTGCAATAGCTCATATTTCCTTTGGAAATTCGCTAAAAATGTCAAAACTGCCGAGTGGGTCTAAAGAACAGACGAGGGTGAATGCTGGTCTCTCAAAGCCCTAGAATTGATGGTAGACCTAGTTGTGACTTGATTATACATTGAGAGAGCTAATAAGCACTGAAATTGCAGCCAAGAATTTAACAAACTTGTTTCTCTAATAAACTAAATCAGATTGAAAATTTGGCATGTAAAGACTATCGTTGATCCAAAAGCAATGCCGCCTTGGCCGCGTATCAACCATTAGGCTATAAATGTTAATGTAGCGCTGTGTTCAGTTCATGTTGGACAATTAAACACCAGTAGATGACCTTGATTACAATATACTGATTGTTAATAAAGTAATAACAATCTCTTCTCCACTCGGTCTACAGGCCCAGGTTTATTATAGCGAATTTCCATTTAGGCGTGGAAATACAGCACAAAAAGAGCAAAAATCTCCGAAATTTGATGCCATGGACTGATTGAGATGGGTTGTTTTGCATTCGCTTCCGAAAATTACCTGAAAAATGTAGCTACTGTACTTTTTATTTTATAATTTTTGAAAATTGCATTTGTGCAGTGCTAAATGCATTCGGAACTGCATTTTCAGAAGTCACTTAGAAAAAATTCATAGACTTGGTTAATAACTCTTGGAATGGACTCAAATCAGGTCCCTGGGAGTTTTCGAGGTCGCTATCCCCGAATATGACCTCCAAATTTGTCAATCGCCTACCTGGAGCTTAGGATTGCTGATGAACGTCAGCCTTGAGGCTTCTCCTGAAATTTACGCTCAAATGAAACGAAACTCCTCTCTTGGGGGTTTTTTGGGTCGCTGATTCCATGATTCCAAATCAGTTATCTGGTGCACTGGAACCTGAACATTGACGCCAACCGCTGGAGTTTTCCTGTAACATTCATACAAACGAACCGAAAATCGTATCTGGGGTTTTTTTTAGCGCTCTTCTCGAGTCTGGCATCGGTTACCCCCTTCCCCACCCAGGACACCTGGTGCCCCGGAACATGAACATCGACGTCATCTCCGGGAGTTTTCCTGTAACATGCGAATGCAAAAACCCCATCTCAATCCGTCCATCGCATCAAATTTCGGAGGTCGAGTGCTTTATTTCCTCGCCTAATAGGAAAGGTAAGTTATTGCCGTGATTCTTGTGGTGCGATCTAAGGTCGGGAGTGGTAATGAGCACCGATGGTTTTCTAAGTCGATCGACGAGATCCAACAACCGGAAGAAAGTTTTTGAGACATTTCTTGCTAGAATTAAACTTTTTTTGGAGTTTTATCTAAAAAAATTAATATAGGAGATTAACCTGCATATTTAGTTATTTTACAGGACCTTGTATCCCGACTGGTTCTCCCAAAACGTAAAGTACCATAAACGTACCCGGTTCAAATCCACGTGGGGGAAATAAAGAATATGCATAAAATCTCGAACTGCAGCAAACTTTGCCACCCAAAGTGTGGCACACAACCTTTTTAAGGTGTTTATTTTTTGGTCTATTTCTGATCGTTAAGTTTTTTTTTTTTTTTTTTTTTTTGCTTTGCATGCCACTTTGGGCCTTTCGGCTAACGAGCATGTTTTTTTTTTGGGTTTTTAATATTTTATGGTTCCCCGCGGGGTTTGAACCCGGGACGTCTTGCTTATGAGGCAAGTACCATAGCCGTTGAGCTATGACAGAGGACTTTCTGATCGTTAAGAACAGCTTGCCTTTTGGGCGTATTGAAAAATACGTAACATTTTTCTATTGTGCCGAGATAATTGCTTATTTCACGGACCTCACATGCTCTTGTTACGGCTAAATTCTACTAGTGGGCCGCGCAGTGTAGGCTACTTACAAAGCCAAAGGATGTTTGTCTTAAACAAATTCGTTTACATCATTGTATTGACCAGACATTGCCGATGCCCCATCATAGCCTTGTCCTCTTAAACCGTTCATGTTCAACCCATAACTTTCTAAACTATCTTGAATCTTCCCTGCCAATGCTTTGCCTGTAAGCTCAGTCGTTGGTACGAACTGCAGAAATTGCTCTTTAACAGTGTGGGTGTTGTTTTCGTTTTCCACAGTAACGTAGCGAACACACAAAGAAATTTGTTCCACGTTTGAAATGTTACTAGTTTCATCCGCCAGTACTGAGAAATAAGTCGCATTGTTACTACAGCTGACGCTTAAACCCAGCAGAACAGTCAAAGTACAAAGTTTTGAGTAGCTTTGGTAGGATGATCACTGGATGTAGATGCGTGACATGTAATTTCTTGTTGAAATAAATACAGTTATTATTTATGTGTTCAAATGTCTTAACTAAGTATGCTATAACTAGCTCACCCGTGCGAAAATTTTGCTATTTAGGAGTACTGACATGATTTAATAGGCTGATTTAATTCAGTAAGTTACGTTTGTTTATTTATTTACGTTGGTTTATAAACAACGGTTTATAACGCTTTACGTTGATTTAATTTGATTGACTTGCATGATATATTACACTTGCGTATAGAATGTAAACCATCTAATTGACAGCTGCCGTGTTAGTTAAACAATCACTTAATAGATGGTGCCTTTAATTAGGAACCATTACAGTGACTATAGTTCATTTCACCTCAGCGTGAGGCAAAACCAAATGACCGTAATAAAACCCTTACCCGTAGGCCTATTGTGCGACATCGGGGATGGGCACTTGTCGTCTGCTTTTGTATTAGAGTTATTGCTGTTTGTCCCAGTGTCATTATGCAAACTTTTTTAATTGAAAGAAAAACTTAAAACAAAATATATCACTCGCTGTGTTTCGATCGCGTGATTATTTTTATACCAAATATGAAGGAAATCGGTTGATTTTGGGGAAATAATTAGATCCTATGTGTTTTCAAATATTTTTTATCATCATGAATACGGAAATAAATTTACATTGAATAATGATGTTCAGTTTTATAAAAACCTCTTACTACTGTACACAATAATCATCACATTATAGTGGCCTAACAGTTTTTTTGTTAATTAAATGCAGTATTAAAATATAGACATAATGTAAAACTATTAAATAACTGCTCTATATACATCGAGCATAAAATACAATTAAAATTAAATACATCTTAATATTATAGACAAACAGAGCATGGGCTACACGAAAATATAAAATTACACATCTTATTGCAGTACATAGCACGGATAAAAATTAAACATAGGCTATTCCTTCTAGCTACTTGCACACTAAACAAAATTTTAACTGTCAGGCCAATATAAGGTGATGATTATTGTGTACAGTAGTAAGTAAGAGGTTTTTATAAAACTCAACATCATTATTCAATTTAAATTTATTTCCGTATTCATGATGATAAAAAATATTTGAAAACACATAGGATTTAATTATTTACTTATCCTTCCACAAAATCAACCGATTCTCTTCATATTTGGTATAAAAATAATCATGCGATCAAAACACAGCGAGTGATATATTTTGTTTTAAGTTTTTCTTTCAATTAAAAAAGTTTGCATAATGACACTGGGACAAACAGCAATAACTCTAATACAAAGGCAGACGACAAGTGCCCATCCCCGATGTCGCACAATAGGCCTAAGGGTAAGGGTTTTATTACGGTCATTTGGTTTTGCCTCACGCTGAGGTGAAATGAACTATAGATAGGGACAGTGTGGCCAAGTGAGGTCTTGTTTCCTATTGGCCGGCAGCCATGTTTATCCTAAATTCTTATCTGTTTCTATATATTTGTTAAATTTTTTGCACGAAAAAACAGATTACACTTTTTAAGAAGAAACACAGTTTTTATTATTTAATTTCAATATAAATATCAAACTGTAACAATTAAATCGCTTGTTTTTCCCTTTATATATATATATATAAAAAAAAACAAAGAGGTAATTTCTCTTATAATTACAAAGAGATACAACACTAATCTTTACATTATAATTCTGAGCAGATGACATTACTTTTAGGAAAAACATGGCGGCCACTTTCATATGAAAGTTTTTTTAATCAATTTTTGTAACGAAAACATTAGTTTTAAGCTGTTTGTCTATCTTTCGTCGATAGCGGGGAACATAAGTTTTAAAATGATGTTTGAATCATTAATTTTGATGAAGAATTGGCATTGCCACAAAAAACATTTTTGAGAAATAATACAGGCTACGGTATAAGGAAATTCATGCCAGCCCAAATAATAAAATTCTTTCAGTAAAATTAATCCCATAATTCCGTTGTTATACTGAATCCATTGTTGAGTTTAATTGCAATATAATTGATTAGGTTTTTACAGGCTTATCGAAAATATTTGCTTATTGCGACTATTCGTTTAACATAGGCCTACTTGTTGCTCGTTAGCTTTATGGCGTATTACGGAGTAAAAAACTAAACAATGGCTGCAGTTAAACTGAAATAGTTTTTACTCACAAACCAACCTTTCGTTTAGCTCTAACGTTATCGTATTTATAGAGTACAGATTCTGTGTAAAGCTAAAGAGAATCTCAGGTGTACTGCTACTAGGCCTACTCTGAAGGAAGTATACGACTCCCCTTCCATCTTGTCCTTACCGTTATCAACGGTTTTAAGGGTCTTCTATACCTTGCATAAAACAGCAAAAATATGCACTTCGTACTACCGTGTTTCGGACGCATTTTTTCAACCTAAAAAGTTGTGAAACATCTTAAATTCTTCATAAAGGTTTTGTGCTTTTGTCTTATATCTCATATCTCATAATTGAAAGAAATCGACGGAAACTGATTTTAACCAACAGTTTAAGTGAGTAAAAATCGATTACTTTTAACGCATTTTTTGGGAGTTTTAAGCAATAATTTCCATATTTTAAGCTAAGACGTAAAAAATATAAAGCCTTTTTTTATACCTAAAGTAGTTTCCCAGATTATTAATTTATAAATAGAATCCGAAAAACGTTATTACGAATGCATGTTTCAACGATTTTGCGGCTTTAGTCAGACATTTCGTATTGAAATCATACGGCAATAACGAGCGATGCCAACGTCAAAAGCTGATTTTCCCCAAAAGACCCAAAGACCCAAAGAAATTACCCGGAGTGCAAACTACAATTCTCCGGAACTTCTAAGCAGCTGCCCCTATTTAGAGTTGGTGATAGTTCGATAGTATCGATAGCCGTCACTATCGGAAAGTCTATCAAAAGTCGTTAAACTATCGATGACATTGGTTTTGAAAAAGTTTCGACAACACGTAATTTAAAATAAGTAAATTATATAATTAAAGAAAAAAGAATAACAGAAAAATAATACAAGCAATGCATTGTGTATTGAAGATACTGAACTCCCAATACCCCCGGGGGTAGGCATGCGAAGCAAGCAATGCTTTGTGTGTTGAACATACTCCCTAAATTCGGAATGGCGTGCGAAGCTCGCAATGCCTTGTGTATTGAAGATACCCCCAATATGCGGAATGGTGTGCAAAGCACGCAATGCATTATGTATTGAAGATACTCCTAATATGCGGAATGGCATGCGAAGCACGCAATGGTTTGTGTATTGAAGATACTCAAAATATGCGGAATGGTTTGCAAAGCACGCAATGCTTTGTGTATTGAAGGTACTGCCATACGGGGATTGGCGTGCGAAGCATTTGCAGCTATTCAGCACCGTCGTGGATAGAGCTACTGTATTTCCCAAATCGTTGGTTGAATCCCTAAAACGCCAACCCCACGGTAGAATCCACCACATGGCTTCGAACCGGTTACTTTTATGGTATTTTACGTTTTGATCGATTTTGGGGGAACCAAGCGAGCTATAAGGTCAAGAAAAAACCAAAATGTGCAAAATAACAGCCTAAATTTATATTTTAAGAAAAAACTTTAAAAAATATCATTCTCGTAGGACTTAAATCGGACTTAAAATGCGGCCGCTAGAGTGCGAAACATATATACATACATATATATGATTTTTAATGACACCCCAAAACGTGTTCTGGGGCCTATACCGAACCAAAACCACGTTTATTGAAAAGTATTTACATTTATTACCATAGCAACCAACTTGGCCAATTTAGAAGCAGGTAGTTGTTCTTCTCTACTAAAATTTTGTGATTAAATAAACGGAATCAAAATGTTTACTGTATTGTAAGTCAAACATCTGGCGTTAAATATTTTATTGTTTCCTTTAGTTGGTAATATAAACATTTATTTGAAATATTGTTTATCGATGGTGAAGTTACAACGCATGCCGTATTAGGGATGGTGGCCTGTCTATTCCGATCTCTGTCTTACATTATGAATTACAGCTTTGAGTAAATAATGTACCGGTTGATGTTCGCCTTGCTGTCTACATTCCATGTGCTACAGTAATGGATAATTAACCTATGCTGTGCATCTGTGCTGTGTAATATACGTCAAGTGTGGCACGCCATGTGTATACATTATAAATATAGTAACTGACATCAAGGACAAACACATTATGTAAGTAGTAGGGACCGGTAACTTGAGATGGTATCGATAGTCGTTTGCTGGCGAGTCGTGCTCGTTTATCGTTTCATCAAGCTAGATTTAAGAAAATAAAACTATATTTTATATCAATTGCAAACGTAGATTGATAATATTCCAAAATGTTGCTAAAACAATACCGCATTAGCTAAATTTCGTAAAAATCGTTCATTACTCAAAATTATGAGGGTCAAAATTATTTTTAAAAATCACCCACGCGGTTGCGGCTGTTAAGAAAAGTTTGATACCATTAGTAAAAACGTGCCAAAAAGTGTGTACAAGCGCTCGAGCGTCCACTAATGCAATAACGTACGAAATTAGACGCGTTGTACCATTAAACGCTTTTCTGTTTTAATGTGTTTTACATCGGGAGGGAGGGAAGCGGCTGGTAACAACCCATTACTCGTCTATGTAGGTCACTACAACAAAGGGTAAATTACAAAACCACCCGCAGCAAGTAGCAAGATATTAAAACATGCCTGTATAAACAGGAAACACAAGGGTGCTTCCGTTCACTGTTTGATTGCAGCCTAGCCTACTCGTTCAGTATCAGTGTTAATATACCTAATATTGAGTATATTTTGAGTATTTTCAATGAACAAAGCATTGCTCAACCCTCTTATTGGGAGTATTTTCAATACACAATGCATTGCGTACTTCGCACGTCAATCCCAGT
>JAGFPH010000285.1:239944-255497 GCA_018207615.1 Philaenus spumarius | reverse complement strand
ACTCCCAATACGGGGGTTGGCGTGCGAACCACGCAATGCACTGTGTACGGTCCATTGTCAGTGGTGCAAACTTTTTGTAATACGTAAACAGTTTAACCAAAACAAGAAATCCAAACAGTCTAACAATTAGCGGTACAGTTTCCACGTGTAGCGATACAATTAATTAGTGTTTTATTGTTGTCATATGTTTTAATTGTTTTACTTTCTTTGTTTAGGCCATTTATCAGTCATATTTTGTAAGTACAGTGTTTCTGTGTGTTCATACCTAAACCAATGCTTAAATAATATAATAGGCTTTATACTGGTTTGTTAACGTTGAACATTTAGTGTTTTAATATTGGCGCCAGTAAGTTTTGTGCCCTTACCCGTAACAGAGTGAGTAACGTTTGATTTTATAATAGAAGAGACTTTGGGTCACTTGTGATTTTCTGTTAGTTTTGGCACATTACAGCTTTTTTACAGGTGTTGAAAGTTCCTTAAACTCCTTTCATGTAAAGGATGGTCACAACAGAGGCGGATACAGGATTTCATTTTGGGATTGGTCATAAGAAGTCGAAAACAACATTACCAATAATTTAACAACAACGGGTCTGGGGAATTAAAAAATATTTATAAACACTATGGAATATATTACTAATTATTTACCTTAGGTCCGTCTTGTGACTCCTTGTCGTTTAATTTAAGACGACATGTTTCGGAGCCGTAACTCCATCATCTGGTTATCCCTCTGGCGAGTTCGTCGAACATTAAAAACATTAAAATTTTAGATACACACAAATCTACACACACACTAACACACAAGTCACAAAAACTATGGAATAGTTTTTTTAAATGTATTTGTAGGCCATAAATATTTTCTTGAAAGAGCAAGAGTTTCTTGCAGATAAAAGATAAAATAAACTCTAATTATTAAAGAGTTAACAGGAACGCTACTAAAATCATAACTCCACAACACGATCATTATATCCACTTTTATTCACTAAATTTTAAACAACGTAACACAAGCACTCACTTATTGAAGTCATACAACTCCTTACAGCGGCGCGCTCTGTAAACCAATTAGCCCAACCAATAGATTTTTTATTGTTAATGAATTTCAGAAAGCGACATCTACAGTGGCTTTAAGGGTTGCACATAGGTGTATAACATACAAAAATTATCAGGCAAGGAAATTTTTGCGCATTTTTTATAAACAAAAATAACAATTTTTTGGACTTTTTGGGTTGTTCGTTGATTTTATGCAAGGATCACGATACTTCCAACGAAACATTTGTAGAGAATTAAAAAAACCGACAAAAAGGTTTTTGAAAACCTCGATCGGACAATTTCTCACTGAAAAAAGTCGGAAAACTCTTAAAAATTACTATTTTTCAAAAGTTCATATCTTTGTCAATTTACAATATTTAGGGCAGATCTTTTGGAAAATTATTGTTTAGTATGTGTACTTCAGACAGGCGGAAGATGAAATTTGTCGCATTAATAGTGTTTGTACAATTGCAGTATAAACAATTTAGGCCATTATCTTGCTTATTGCTGAGGAAAAGAGAACGAAAATGCCCGCATCAGGCTGCTGTTTCCGTCACTACCGCCTTCTGGCAAATTTACTATCGGCGTTGGCCGCAAATTTACGCGTTTCGCCCTATGTTTTGAAGCATTTTTATTATACTTTATCAATCTTATTAAAAAATCGCAGATATACGAATTATCGATTTTAATGTTTACTTAAATCGGGCCACTCATGTTAATTGGGCGCATCATGCAAGATAATGGCTTACATTGTTTATACTGCAATTGTGCAAAAACTATTAATGCGACAAATTTCATCTTCTTCCTGTTTGAAGAACACGTAATAAACAATAATTTTCTGAAAAGTCTGACCTTAATACTGTAAGTGAACAAAGATATGAACTTTTAAAAAATGGTAGTTTTTAAGGGTTTTTCCGACTTTTCTCATTGAAAAATGGTCTAATCAGGGTCTATAAAAAACTATTTGTAGTTTATTTGGAAGTATCGTGATTCATTCATCATTTTTACTTTCTCCCCCTATACCATAGTATATGGAGAAAGTATTGTATTCGTCAAAATTTTCGAGTTTGAGTTTTTGTTGGAAATATCCGTTTTGGGTCCCCCTGAACCTAAAAAAGTGGTTTTCGGAGTGATGTCAGTGTGTGTGTGGGGGTGTGCGTGTGTGTGTGCGTGTGTGTGTGTGTAGGTGTGTGTGTGTGTGTGTGTGTGTGTGTGTGGATGTTATCAGACCTAGAGCCTAAATCAGTCTTCCGATTTTGATGAAATTTGGTATGGAGGTACTAATCCACAAAATCTCCAGGCGTTTTTTTCATTTTTGTGAATTTGTGATTTTTAAGGGTAATTTTCTTATAAAAACCCATAAAATAACGGAAAAATCAACTTTTCTTAAAAACGGCTCTAACGATTTTGATTAAAATTTTATGGTTTATTAGGGACCTAGAGTACTATAAACTATAAAGTTTTAATCAAAATCGTTTAAGCCGTTTTTAAAAAAAGTTGGGTTTTCCATTATTTTATGGATTTTTATGGGAAAATTACTCTTAAAAATAAAAAATAAACAATTGGTTTCATGAAATAATGTTTTTTTATTAAGTTCCTATAATGAGGGAGAAAGTATGTGTCAGTTTCCTGATACCGTTTATTTATAATAGGCCTACTAACGAAAACCCCAAAAAGTCCTAATGTACTGTAATTTTTCTTTATACAAAATGCGCAAAAGCTCCTTGAAAGACAGTTTTTGTTTTGCTACCCTTAAAGTCACTGTTGATGTCGCTTGCTGTTAAATTCAATAACAAAATTAGACTTCTTTTTGCTCTATTGGCTGGGCTAAATGCGCTAAGACAATCAGCGCAATGGTACATATTTCACATAGGCCTACAAGACCTATAGCTGTAGCCCATGACCAGTAAATCAGGTTTTCCTTTATATCAAATGAAAATATAGAATTTACACTAAAATCCATATAAACATCAATGTACAAGTATATCGATTTGCTTGCATACAAAATATGCTTGCTCATTGGTTGAAAAACTGTAAAATCTTTTAAGGGTTTACAGAAACTTCATATCTAAAAAATATAAGAGTGACGAATGATGGAAGACAATGTTAGAAAGTTCAAATCTTGACGAATCCAAAGGTGGCCTTATATTCTTTTCAAAACAAGTCTGTCTAAGGATTATGAGCCTTATAAAAGTGAAAAGTTTTGTGTCTTTTCTTTTTGTTTCTTGGGCGGTGTCATCTTTTTAGACAACTACAATTACAAACGATGATTACATAATATGTAAATATACGTTTTAGAACAAATTTGTAGATACAAAAATTTATGTTTAAAACATTTACTTTCCAATCGTTTTTGTTTTATTGAGATTGGATGATTTATAGTGGGTGAAATATTCGACACAATCAAACGATACAATAATGCTGCCTGCCACTTGCTCGGCGGACTGAGACGACAGTATAATAGTGTATTTGGCGCTTGAATTGTTAAATCAAACATATAAATCAAGCCTTACAAAATGTTTGGGGGGGGGGTCATTACCCCCATGACCCTCCCCCTGTATCCGCGCCTGGGTCACAATGCAGCATTGCTCAACCTTTATCACAGTATAACCTTGCCAAAGGCAGGATACCGTTTTGGTGACATCGAAATCGGATTTACTTAAAACTACCGACATCTCCGACTTTGTATTCCTACGATAGAACTGCATGATTTGATAGACATTTACGTTACAAGTGATAAAACTGCTTCTTTACATCATTTGAAGGGGGAGTTTGTTGTATGAACCCCTGAGTGATGTAAAGAAGCAGTTACCAAGTGTAACGTACAATACTTTACCTAACCTCACATCTTACAGGGTGTTCAATAACTTTGTACAATAAATAAAATCAACACCCCTTTTTAACTCAAACATTGCACTAATATTATCGATTTATTGGAATATTTCAGATACAAACAACGCATGAAGTATCCAACGTCTTTAATTAAAAACTAATTACTTTCTCTTGTTTTTAGCGAAATTTCCTCTCATATTTCGCAACGGTTGTACACCAGTCTTTTCAAAAATATTTACATCAATAAAAAATTAACTATTCAACATGATTTCTTAAATTTTGATTGAAGCACTTTTAATAATTTAAGCGTCTATATTTGGCCTATTTAGTGATTTTCTTAATACGAGTACAAAACTATTGGTTTTGCTTATTTTAATCACAATTTTTGTTCGTTTTCAATAAAAATGCTCTTTACTCATAAACCAACAACTATACGACTATAAACGTAATAACCTTTTTTTAAAGCTCGTATTTTATGGAGTATATTGTCGCTTTTTCAATGTTCTATCTTGAACGGTTCTCAAGTTATAAGCGTTTTAGTAAACGGCGCCTCCACTATATTCCTCCCTCCCCCCTTGTGATACGACCACGCTGGGGGACGACGAAATGGCTTTTCATGTTCACTATAGTGCCTCGACAACAATAATTCGACCACGCAGCTGAACCGCTGACGTGAGTTGAGCAAATTTCCAAAATTAAGTTTATAGGCCTATGTTTTTTGGGGTTTCAACCATCAATTTGGGAAATAGGTTTATTCATGACTGGTACTGAATACCTGCAAAATGCTTCGCACGCCATTCCGCATATTGGGAGTATCTTCAATACACAATGCATTGCGTGCTTAGCACGCCATTCCGCATATTGTGGGAGTATCTTCAATACACAAAGCATTGCGTGCTTCGCACGCCAACCCCATGGTAAAATCCACCACATGGCTTTGAACCGGGTACTTTTATGTTATTTTACGTATTGATCGATTTTGGGGGAACCAAGCGAGCTATAAGGTCGCGTAACAAAACATAATGTGCAGAATAACATCCTACATTTATATTTGTAGAAAAACTCTAAAAACATTTATTCTCGTAGGAAAAATCTCAAAAAATGGTTACTTCTGGTCAAAAAACATGCTTCCGGTTGTTGAATTTTTTTGGCTAACGAACTCGTCCGAGCGACGTAGATAACCAACATGTGTACCAAATTTTGACCAAATCGGACTTACAATGCGGCCGCTAGAGGCCGAACACATACATAGGCCTATATATGATTTTTAATGACAGCCCAAAACATGTTCTGGGGACCATGATCGGTGCTCATTTGCTACTCCCGACCTTGGGTCTTACCGGAAGGACTTCTGCAATAGCTCATTTGTCCTACGGAAATTCGGTGATAATCAGAAATAAAATTTGCGTCAGGCTTTCCATGCATACTCAACCCCCCCTATATGTTTTGATTTACCTATATGAATTATTTGCGCGCAGTACATAATCACCCTATAGCCTACTACAGAATATCAATGCTTCAGTATTGGAATCATCGAAGGAGGGTTCTCCTATCTTTAAACAAGGATAAAGTCTCTCTCAAAGTCCAGGACAGGATAGCCATTAGGCTACTAGTGGATGGTACAGTATTACACTGTATGTAATCATGCAAACTGCAGTTGCTTTCAGATCGATAGTTTCGTACAGTCAAGGTCGTATCGTTTCAAACAAGAGTCGAGGTCAGTTAACAATAACCTACCATATTCCTTATAATCTGTATAAAAATAACAAATATTGAAATAGGTATAAATTACCTGTACAGTGTCTTTTCAATCCTTGGTTCTATTGTTGTGGCGACCGTGGTTCCCGTTACATAAATCACACATAAAAATATACGTTTAAAATTATTTTTCTCCCGCTAGTGACGTCGTCGAAAACACAATTAGTTACACACAAAAACGCAGTACAGACAGTGTTTTCGACAACCTCACTAGTGGGAGAAAAATAATTTTGAACGTATATTACTTTCTCACTATACCATAGTATATAGAGAAAGTATAGTGATCGCAAAAAAAATCGATGTTGAGATTTTTGTGGAAATATCCGTTTTGGGACCCCTTGAGTCCAAAAAAATGGTTTTTACAAAATGTCTGTCTGTATGTCTGTATATCTGTATGTCCTTAAGTATACAAAGCTAGAGAGAAAACTATTCGATCGATTTCGAAAAAATTTGCACCAAACAATCATGTCAATTAGGCCTGTATAGATGCACGAAAAAAGGTTTTGAAAATGTTTGACCAAAAACCCCAAAATATTTCCAATAGTTGGAGTGCGAAGCACGCAATGCATTGTGTATTGGAAATACACCCAATATGGAGGTGAGCGTGCGAAGCACGCAATGCAATGTGTATTGAAAATTCCCTCAAAATGGTGGTGGGAGTGCGAAGCACGCTATGCAATGTGTATTGAAAATTCCCTCAATACGGGGGTTGGCGTGCGATGCACGCAATGCAAATGTGTATTGAAAATTCGCTCAATATGGGGGTTGGCGTGCGAAGCACGCAATGCAATGTGTATTGAAAATTCTCTCAATAAGGGGGTTGGCGTGCGAAGCACGCAATGCAATGTGTATTGAAAATTCCCTCAACACGTGGGTTGGCGTGCGAAGCACGCAATGCAATGTGTATTGAAAATTCCCTCAATACGGGGGTTGGCGTGCGAAGCACGCTATGCAATGTGGATTGAAAATCCCCTCAACACGTGGGTTGGCGTGCGAAGCACGCAATGCACCGTGTGTTGAAAATTCCCCCAATACGGGGGTTGGCGTGCGATGCACGCAATGCAATGTGTATTGAAAATTCCCTCAATACGGGGGTTGGCGTGCGAAGCACGCAATGCAATGTGTATTGAAAATTCCCTCAATATGGGGGTGGGAGTGCGAAGCACGCACTGCATGTGTACTGAAAATTCCCTCAATATGGGGGTGGGAGTGCGAAGCACGCTATGCAATGTGGATTGAAAATCCCCTCAACACGTGGGTTGGCGTGCGAAGCACGCAATGCACCGTGTGTTGAAAATTCCCCCAATACGGGGGTTGGCGTGCGAAGGACGCAATGCAATGTGTATTGAAAATCTCCTCAACACGTGGGTTGACGTGCGAAGCACGCAATGCACCGTGTGTTGAAAATTCCCCCAATACTGGGGTTGGCGTGCGATGCACGCAATGCAATGTGTATTGAAAATTCCCTCAATACGGGGGTTGGCGTGCGAAGCACGCAATGCAATGTGTATTGAAAATTCCCTCAATATGGGGGTGGGAGTGCGAAGCACGAAATGCAATGTGTATTGAAAATCCCCTCAACACGTGGGTTGGCGTGCGAAGGACGCAATGCACCGTGTGTTGAAAATTCCCATAATACTGGGGTTGGCGTGCGAAGCACGCAATGCAATGTGTATTGAAAATTCCCTCAACACGGGGGTTGGCGTGCGAAGCACGTAATGCAATGTGTATTGAAAATTCCCTCAATATGAGGGTGGAAGTGCGAAGCACGCAAGGCAATGTGTATTGAAAATCCCCTCAACACGTGGGTTGGCGTGCGAAGGACGCAATGCACCGTGTGTTGAAAATCCCCTCAACACGTGGGTTGGCGTGCGAAGCACGCAATGCAATGTGTATTGAAAATCCCCTCAATACGGGGGTTGGAGTGCGAAGCACGCAATGCATTTTGTATGTAAATGCGCCCAATACGGGGGTTGGTGTGCAATCAGCCGCTTCTCACAGTGTTCAGTGTCAAGCTCACATGTGCGTCCTTAGCAGTGAACGTGTTAAAAGGGTTTAAATTCAAATCCCAGGTCCTGACCTAACCCCTTCCCCCTCCGAAAAGTTTTCCTGGCTACGGCCTTGCTAGATATGCATAAGATTTCATATAAATATTGAAATTTGGTTTAGGTACAAAAACGTTTGATCTATTCCGCAATGGCGAAGCTCTTGAGTGGTATCTCTATCCCCGCTTCTGTCAAAAATGGATCTCAATATTTATAGATGAAGAGGTTTTTAAAGGTAACATATTCAGTTTCTTGAAAAGAGGTGCACCGTGTTTGGTTTTGCAGCGTAATTATGTGCTTTAATGTTGTGACCCTCCCTAAATTGCGAGACCATATTCTAACTGGGAACTAACCAGTACAAAATAGATAATTTTCAATACTTTCACGTTACATAGTTACGTACCTGAGCATATAAAATAGCCTCCTGGATCCGCTTTGTATAACTGTTCTTTTAGTTAATGTCAGATAAAATGTTCCAATAAACACGACCGTAAACGCTTTATTTTACATTTATACGCCATTTTGTTTTTTACATAAATAGGTCTACTTGATATCTTAGGCAGCAGATAAGATATTCAATATATATTTGGTTTACAGTACATATTTTTTATGCACCACGGTAGGCCTAAAAAAATCACTGTTTAAAATGTTAAGTGGAAAATATTTCTAAAACTGTTAACAGCCGCCATTTTGAAAATGTACAAGACATTGTTCTGATTTTTTGTTACCTCTGGTAAAAGATTACACCAAATTTGAACTCAATAACTTATTTACTTCCAAAGATATTAAGTTTTGTTGTAAAAAAAACCATCCAAAGAACCGATTCACCAATGTATGATCGATGTAATTATAAGTCTTACAAAAGAAAACGCCCAAAATGTACCCAAAATGCTTTCATAAGGTTCGGCAGGGGTGAAAACATATTTCTGAGTTGACCGCAGCCCTCCAAGTGGCAGAACTGTACATTACTAGCATTGAGTTTGCTAGTTTTTCATTCTTCCGCTAGCAGATATAGGGCATCTTCATAAAAGCGGAAAATAGAAGGTTACAGGACGTAACCCTGATTGTAAAATGTGTATGCGTGACAATGTAAGGTAGTATGTGTTATTAAACACGGCTTTCTCTCGCACGTTAAACGTTAACGGATATATTATTGTTCTAGTATTCCTCCGCGAGCAACAAGTTGATGTAATAACCACCAGAGTGCAGGCTAAACACTCACTTGATCTATCTTGTCACTGTAACGAGTAGGAGCACAAATTCGGCGCCTACATACTTCCACGTGGATTTTTTCGTCATAAATTATTCCAAATTATTGAAATTACTTTTATTTGAAAGGTAATTAAACTTCGAAAATGGTGATCTTTTACATTTTTCATATTTGCATTATTGAAAAAGAAAAAAGTCGCAAACGTTGATTTTGATTCAAGTCAAAGAACAAATTTAGTTATAAACAAATTTTAAAAACTGAAAGATATCTACTTTCGGACTGTCCTAACCTTTAAAATGACACATCCAGAATCATTATTACTGCAGTAATCTTATTACGCGTTTATGCTTTTATGGGAGTTGAAATTCAAGATGGCGGCTGGGTCTGTAAAGGCGTAAATTACAAGTGATATCCTAGGTACTACCCGACCATGCTTTCTATGAAAGCAGCTTCCCGTCACGTTCATCACGTTTTAAATGAAGACATTCTTCGATGCGTGAACTAATGGGAATACTTATAGCGCGTGCGCAGTCAGACAAGCGTGAGTGTGACCTTCAACACATATTGTAGGAAATTTTCCAAGCGTAAATCTTTACACGCAGATAAGATATGCAGATTCAAACGTGGATATTTTCTTATACATTAAGACTTGCTGGGGACTTTCATGGTCTACCTATTCTTATTTTTAAATTGTAAAACAATTTTAATCTATGGAGTAATAGGTCTACTAATATCGATTTGTGAAAACTGCTACTTGTCATGCCCCGTTATACACAGGGCGTTCCTTAAATAGGACGCCAAACTTCTGGAGTGGGTTCCTTACATAAACATAAATAAAACAGTTCCTATAATCGTGTGTCCTAAAACGCTTCGTTTTCCAGATATCCGCAATTTTGTTTTTTTACAAAATAATTCACATCTAGAGAAATGTTTGACTGATTGAGTTCAAACTTGGCATTAAGTTTAACCTAACACTGATCTAACTCGAGAAAAATAAGCGATTATATCCAATAATTCGTTTCAAAATGGCGGATGTTTGAAAATTTCAAACCTAAATAATTCGACCACGCAGCTGAACCGCTGACGTGAGTTGAGCAAATTTCCAAAATTAAGTTTATAGGCCTATGTTTTAGGGTTTCAATCAACAATTTGGGAAATAGGTCTATTCACGACGGTGCTGAATAGCTGCAAAATGGTTCGCACGCCATTCCGCATATTAGGAGTATCTTCAATACACAAAGCACTGCGTGCTTCGCACGCCATTCCGCATATTGGAAGTATCTTCAAGACAGAAAGCATTGCGTGCTTCGCACGCCAACCCCCGTGTTGGGAGTATCTTCAATACACAATGCATTGCGTGCTTTGCACGCCAACCCCGCAGTAAAGTCCACCACATGGCTTTGGACCGGGTACTTTTATGGTATTTTACGTTTTGATCGATTTTGGAGGAAACAAGCGAACTATAAGGTCGCGTAAAAAAAATGTGCTGAATAACATCCTACATTTATATTTGTAGAAATAACATGTGTACCAAATTTGGACCAAATTGGACTTAAAATGCGGCCGCTAGACTGCGAACACTCACACACACACACATATATATCATTATATATCATATATATATATGATTTTTAATGACACCCAAAAACGTGTTCTGGGAACTATGAACGGTGCTCATTTGCTACTCCCGACCTTGGGTCTTACCTTAAGGGCCACTGCAATAGCTCATTTTTTCTACGGAAATTCGCTAATTAATTACTCAAAACCCGTACATTTTAACAACAAATGTCAAGACACCTTTTACTTTCTCCCCCTATACCATAGTATATGGAGAAAGTATTGTATTCGTCAAAATTTTCGAGTTTGAGTTTTTGTTGGAAATATCCGTTTTGGGTCCCCCTGAACCTAAAAAAGTGGTTTTCGGAGTGATGTCTGTGTGTGCGTCTGTATGTGTGTCTGTGTGGATGTTATCAGACCTAGAGCCTAAACCAATAGTCCGATTTTTATGAAATTTGGTATGGAGGTACTAATCCACGGTATCTCCAGGCGTTTTTTCATTTTTGTGAATGTTTTATTTTTAAGGGTAATTTTCCCATAAAAACCCTTAAAATTACGGAAAAATCAACTTTTCTCAAAAACGGCTCTAACGATTTTGATTAAAATTTTACAGTTTATTAGGGACCTAAAGTACTATAAACTGTAAAATTTATGGATTTTTATGGGAAAACAACTTTAATACAAAATCACCTCTCCTACCCCACCCTACAAGTCACCGTGAATCTGTTTAATAATTTAAATATGTTTGTAAGAAAGTATGTGCCAGTTCCTGGTACCGTTTATTTTGTATCGTTATCGGATGGTCTCACTGTCAAAACAATATTATGAATGGTAATAGTTAACTTAAATATAATATCAGCAAATGAGCATACGATATTGTTGTGTGTACTGTGTTGTTATAGGATGCAGGGTTGAACAAACCAATTAATTATTACACATAACTTAACTATTATCTTCATCCGATTCATCCGATTGTTTTGACAGTATCATTATTGAGTAATTTAGGTTTGAAATTTTCAAGCAGCCGCTACTTTCAGGGTGTCCACGGACCGGGAAAAGCAGGAATTATACGGGCATTTTTTACACCGGGAAAATACGGGGACAGTCCGGGAAATACGGTGGAATTCTGGGAACTTTTATTTGAAACGCATGATTTTATATAATCGCTTATTTTTCTTGAGATAGATTATTGTTAGGTTAAACTTCATGCCAAGTTTGAACTCAATCAGTCAAACATTTCTCTAGATATGAATTATTTTGTAAAAAAAAAACAAACGAATCATTTCCGGACCTATGATTGCATCATTTTTTTTCTTTACTTTTACATGTAGAATGAGCTCCCGAAGTTTCTGCACATCTTCGTGGATCACCCTGTATAACATAGCCTACTTGGGGCAGAACGTTGACGCTTTTTACATTTCTCTCCCACATGTACCATGTGAACTATGCACTTACTGCCTATACTGTATATTACAGTCCAATATAAATAGGGTGGTGGGAAAAATTCTGAAATTTAAAAATATTTTAGTCTTGTAAAAATAGTTTGTCCATTTATAGCTCTGCTGATTGAAAATGTACTGTTTACACTAACAGCTGATTGAATACTTTGAAACAATTATTTGTATTTTTAGGTTAGGTTTCTGTTTAGGATTTCTATGCTGGTTACTATACAGATGCCCATTTTAACTGGGGCACCATTCATGGGCGGATCCAGCCGGTTTTCAAGGAAGGGGCTGTCTCGGGGGGGGGTGTATAGAATAATTTTTTGGAATACAGGGCTTGACAACGTCTTTTTAGACTATTTCACGATCACCCATTTTGAATAGGAATTAAGGATTATATGCTTTACCCAAAAATAAAGTTCATAATTGTAGAGAATCATAGAATTGAACTGTATACAGTACAACCTCGTTGTCGGACCCCTTTAAGTTGAATCTCCCGGTAACCCGGACCGGTTTGCAATAAATAAAAATATGCATTTTGGTAGCGCTATTGCTTTATACGAGCGCATAATCGTAGCGTACTACTCGGTGATCGTGTTTCCGCCGAATTTGTTTGCCGTGCGGCACGTAGACATTACTCGAAGTTGACGCAACAGAAACTTACAAGCTTTTCCCCCAAAAAGTAGACAGTCCACAGAAGTGTTTTTTGTTTTATTGTGACCAGTTGATATTTGTATGGTGTTTTTCTCCGCAATAAAGGAAAATATTGTAAGTATTCAGTGTATTTTAATTTTTTTATGTTTTATGCTCTTTCTCCGGCTAACACGATTTTTCGTTATGACGGATCGGCCGTGGTTCCGGCTGGTCCGATTTAACGAGGTTGTACTGTACTTGAAAATTTTATATATATTTATTCTAAAAAGTTATTCCACTAAATTACAACAACTAAACAAAATTCTCACAAACTTATAGTATATAGTTCAAGCCAGACATGAAAAGGTAACGGCTAATGCGCCTAGGGCGTTGAAAATGTACATATTTCACGGAAATACACGAATAGTTCGGAACACTAAACCAGGTTTTACTTATATTAAACGAAAATGTAGAACTTGCCCTTCAAATCGATATAAAAATTAATATACGAATACTGCATATAGATTATAGATTTGTAATAGATACACATCGATTGCAAAATGTGCTTTCTCATTTTTTTAAAACTGTCCAATGGCAAGGGTTTACAGACAAATTCATATCTGAGAAACTATAAGAGTGGAGAATGATTAGATCGTGGTAGAAAGTTAAAATCTTGACAAATCCAGTGGTGTCCTTATCTTCTTCTCAAAACAAGTCTGTCTTAACGATTAATTGTCTTTAAAAAGTGACGAGTTTGAGTCATTTCTTTATGCTTTCTAGCGCGGCATCAATATCGATTTAGGCAACTACAATTTTACAACGATGATTACATATTATGTACATATACTTTTTAGAAGAAATTTGTAAATACAAAAATTGAAGTTTAAAACATTTTCTTTCCAATGGTTTTTGTTTTATTGTGATTTGATAATATTTAGTTGGTGAAATATTCTATACATGTTGTGTTGCCTGAGACAACTCAATTTCAATTGAGCAGTCTGCCACTTAGACAACTAAACAAAAATATAATAACCCAAAGGGGAGGGCTGCAGCCCCCACAGCCCCCCTGGATCCGCCAATGGCACCATTGGGATATAAAAAAGTACAAGATGTACAGGAAACTTTAAATGGGGGACTTGACCTTCTTTTTAGTGACCATTAAAAATATGAATTTGTAATTTCAAAAATTTGCCGCTATTTTCCAATATGGCGGACAACTTTCGAATTTTTTATGGAACACCCAGTATTTTAGGATGATTTAGGGTTTTACAAGCAATTTTAAGACTTTTTTGTTCTTTGTGTTTTTTTTTTATAAGACTAACGGTTTAAAAGTTAGAAGGGGTATAAAGTTTTAAAAACACCCTATAACAGAGCAAGATATTTCGTTATGAAAACGCTCTTAACACTAATAAAGCGTTTTTTAGACAAACAATTGACTCTTTTAAATCGACAAATAAGATTTTTTATGTTTTTAAACCATAATTCAGAGGAATTAAGTGACAAAACTAAAAATTTGTCAACCATGAAAAAATGAGGTTGGTAACAGATGTTCAATATCAGCTGATTCACAATCCAAAATTTCAGTAAAATCCAAAATCATCATAAAACAATACAAAATTCGAAAACTGGGCGCCATTTTAGAATATAAAATCATTAAAAATTGTACTTTAAAATGAGAACTTGCAGCCTAATAAACAGAGGGCTTTCGTTAAACAATAATCTGAACAATGGCAATCAACAGCTGATATTGAACATCTGTTACCTCATTTTTCATATGTGACAAATTTGTAATATTGTTACTTAATTCCTCTGTATTATGGTTTTAAAAATAAAAAAAACGTATTTGTAAATTTTAAAAAGTTATTTGTTTGTCTAAAAAATGCTTTATTAGTGTTAAGAGCGTTTTAATTGGTTTAAAACGTTTCCACACCAAAATATTTTGCGGTCAGGCAGATTGGTGATTGGAGAGCGAAGCTGGGGTGGAGCCCTATATTAGTTTATTTCATTTTACAAACCATGTATCTTCCATAAATATATCAAACAAATTGCAGGATTCAGTACCGTGTATCAAGGTTGGGTTATTCACCCCTCTAGACTAAGAGACAGCTGGTGTTGGGGAACAGCTGTTTTGTATGAATAGTCTGACCTACTTATATAGCCACTTGTATTTGCTCACTTCTCACGCATACCCGTACAGATGCCTAGTGCGATCAAAATTACACTATAGATTTTTAAAAGTTGTTACTTTGCTCATTCGAAGAAGTACCTACAACCTACAACCCGAAAGAGTTTATATGTTTCTGAATTTTTTACCAAAGACAATGTCGTTATTAAATTGTGCGAACATTTTTGACCAGTAGCCGTGTAGGTTTTCGCTTATTAGCGAATTTCCATAGGAAAAATGAGCTATTGCAGTGGCCCTTATGAGTGCATCCAAGGTCGGGAGTAACAAATGAGCACCGATCATAGTCCCCAGAACACGTTTTGGGGTGTCATTAAAAATCATATATATATATGCATATGTATATATGTGTTCGCACTCTAGCGGCCGTATTTTAAGTCAGATTTGGTCCAATTTGGTAAACATGTTGGTTGTCTACGTCGCTCGGACGAGTTCGTTAGCCAAAAAATACAACAACTGGAATCACGTTTTTTGGTACCGGAAGTAACTATTTTCTTAGATATTCTCCTACAAGAGTGAATTTTTTTAGAGTTTTTTCTACAAATATAAATGTAGGATGTTATTCTGCACATTTAGTTTTTTTTACGCGACCTTATAGCTCGCTTGGTTCCCCCAAAATCGATCAAAACGTAAAATACCATAAAAGTATTCGGTTTAAAGCCATGTGGTGGATTTTACCGTGGGGTAGGCGTGCGAAGCACGCAGTGCATTGTGTATTGAAGATGCTCCCAATACGGGGGTTGGCGTGCGAACCACGCAATGCTTTGTGTGTTGAAGATACTCCCAATATTCGCAATGAATTGTTGGTTGAAACCCTAAAACATAGGCCTATAAACTTAATTTTGGAAATTTGCTGAACTCACGCAGC
>JAGFPH010000285.1:213280-229718 GCA_018207615.1 Philaenus spumarius | reverse complement strand
TGAGTACCCACTCACACTTGAGTGTTGTTTTAAAATACGGGCCTTAGGGTTTTAACCAACAATTTGGGAAATAGGTCTATTCACGACGGTTCTGAATAGCTGCAAAATGGTTCGCATGCCATTCCGCATATTAGGAGTATCTTCAATACACAAAGCATTGCGTGCTTCGCACGCCATTCCGCATAATGGGACTATTTTCTATACACAATGCATTGCGTGCTTCGCACGCCAACCCCCCGTATGTAGAGTATCTTCAATACACAAAGCATTGCGTGATTCGCACGCCAACCCGCGTATTGGGAGTATCTTCAATACACAATGCATTGCTTGCTTCGTATTACGTGCACGCCAACCCCACGGTAGAATCTACTTTTAGGGCGGTCTCACACGGACCACAATCGCGTGTAGGATGTGGGATCGACATGCGGCATTGCAATGCGACTATCGCTGACAGACTTTCACACGACAGTCGAAAAAACGCTTGTGATTGGAACAGTTAAGGTTGTGTAACAGGTGGTTGTAAATATTTTTTTCATTGACAGTGAGTAAAGAAGAAAAAGAAGAAGAAGAGGATTTTATTGTATATTCTACTTCGTCGAGCTGTCCTACGTCGTAGAAAAGTCTTCAGGCATTACTGGGTCCATCCTAATTGTGAGTTCTCGTCTCCTCAAAAGTCAGTTTTATTTGCTGCACTCTGAGTTGCAAAACGAGTTGTCCAAATCTGACATTATTAAATACCGAACAACTCAAAACTCAAATATAAGCAAGTAAACTGGATGTACAATCGGAGGGAACACTATCACAGCACATGCGATTGTCATACTGAAGCTAGAGGGAGAGTTGGTGTTCGAGCCAGTGGTACCACAAGCGCAAGAAAAATAAACAGCAGGCGACACCGTGTGAAAGTATCAGTGCCGCTGCCATGCCCGCACTGCGTTTGTGGTACCATAGATACAAAATAGTAGCTCCCACATACCACATGCGATTGTGGGCCGTGTGAAAACGGCTTTATGGTATTTTACGTTTCGATCGATTTTGGAGGAACCAAGCGAGCTATAAGGCCTCGTAAAAAACATCCGCAGAATAACATCCTACATTTATATTTGTAGAAAAAACTCTAAAAAAGCCATTCTCGTAGGAAAAATGTCAAAAAAATAGTTACTTCCGGTGAAAAAACGTGCTTCCGGTTGTTACATTTTTTTTGGCTAACGAACTCGTCCGAGCGACGTAGACAACCAACATGTGCACCGAATTTGGACCAAATCGGACTTAAAATGCGGCCGCTAGAGTGCGAACACACACACACACATATATATATATTAAAATAATGATTTTTAATTACACCCTAAAACTTGTTCTTCTAATAAGTCCAACCAGACGTTTACCAAATGACGTATACAGTATATCATTTTAATGATAAATAAATAAGGAAGTTTTTTTATATAATTGAATATAAGAATACGAAAAATTTAACTTATTTAATTGAGCCTTAAAGTTTAGAAGAAAAAGTCTGTAACAATAATTTTTAACTTTAAAGTTATTTAAAAAACGTTGTATAAGGAGTTATTATTTGGGTACTATGTTTAATTTATAGGAAATTTAATGCTCTTTCAAATGGTATTACTTTCCATGACATAACTACATTAGTGTGGTTTGTATCGTCAAACTAATAGTACCAAGTCGTGTAATTTGAAAAAATCATAAAATACTCAATGACAGCTAAACGGTTAAGGTCAGATAAGGGCTTATATAAATTTTTTTGTTCCTTTTGATAAGTCGAATCAACTGTTAAAATTAATGTAGTCAGTAGTGACTCACCCTGTATATATATATATATATATATATGATTTTTAATGACACCCCAAATCGTGTTCTGGGGACCATGATCGGTGCTCATTTGCTACTCCCGACCTTGAGTCTTACCATAAGGGTCACTGCAATAGCTTATTTTTCCTATGTAAATTCGCTAACTAGATTAGTTCAGTTGATGATACCATTCATAGCCTATGTGTCCACCCGACATGCAATGCAAATGGCATCGGAAGGGCGTTCCTTTAAAATCAACTGTTTGCATGTAGTCTAAAGAAAGGCATTCACGCCCTACACTGTATAGCCTACATACTGTGATCGGTGATGGATGTTGTACAATTTACAGCGGGTTTCATGGAGCACTGATTGAGTTGAGTTGATTGAGTACACATGTTGGTTGTCCCAAATCTTCTTATATAAAATGCAATGTCCTGACTGATGATCATCGCAGAGCCGATTCTATTAAAGCTAGAGACTTGAAATTTGGAAGGTACATCCGTCCAATAATGTAGAGGCTTACTAAGAAAGGATTTTGCAAAATTTTGAATTTAAAGGGTAGAAAATGCGAAAATTCATCCCTCCCATAAGCAGCCATATAAAAGATGAAACAGCTGATTCGTATTTATTAATGTGTTATTCTGGTTACTATGGTGATAATTCCAAACTCTTTCAAAAAACATCTGGTGTGCACATCACACAACTTTCCTTACCAAAATAGATGCTGTATCAATTACCAAATTTTTCGAGCGAGAGATTGATGATACCATTTTCGAGTTAATAGGAGTATCTGTTTCGAAGAAAGCGGTACTAACTTCAAAACGGTTAATCCCACGGACCTGATTTTGGTCTCAATCGATTTCTCACCCCCAAAAATGTCAAGGTCGATACCAAACACGGCTAGTTTAAAAAAAGTCATTTTTGCCCCCAAAAAGGGCGTTTTTGGGGACAATTTTTGAAAAAATGGAAAAAGTTGAGTGGGGTATCTTTTTTGACATTCTTTTGGACGCTGAATCGAATGAGACCATTTTCAAGTCGATAGGACCAGCCATTTCGGAGATACAAACAAAATAAATTGCGGTTTTGTAATAACTTTTTTCAACGAATTTTTAAGGGTATATAGCGTACATAGCGTGTTTAGGGGGTCTGAGTAGAGTATGTTAGCAAAGTTTAATCAAAATCGTTAGAGGGGTTTTGGAGTAAATACCAAAAATGTGCTAAAAACTGGTCCCACGGTAAGACACCAACTCCGATTTGCTTCAAATTTACATGGGTTAAATTGTTTACGTGTTTGAAGATATCCTGTAAATTTCAGCTTGATCCGTCCAGCCGTTTGCTCTGTGCACTCCGGACACACACACACACAGACACACAGACACACAGACAGACCAATTGCCAAAAATGCATTTTTTGGACTCAGGGGGCCTTGAAACGTAAAGATATTATGAAAACTCGACATCGAATTTTTGGGTCGATCGCAATACTTACCTTACCTAGTATAGGGTAAGGAAAGTAAAAAGTGTGTTGATTTTATAATAATAGGCCTAACCTAAAATTGTGTTAAACCTTTGGTCCAAATAAGCTGTTTTATTTATAATGTGTAACAATAATATAATGTTAAATTGTAATATTAGATGTTTGATTTATTATATTTCATAGGTTTTAAAGGCCTAACCTAAAATTGTATTAAACTTTTGATTCAAATCAGTTGTTTTATTAATTATGTGTAACAACCATTAGGCCTATGTTGAATTACACGGGATACGAATTACAGGATGTTGAATTACACGGGATACGAATTACAAGCTTTCAAAGTTTCAAATTAAGCAATAGCGAAGCATTGCCGGGTCCACTAGTAAAATATAAATGTAGGATGTTATTCTGCACATTTTGTTTTTTTACGCGACCTTATAGCTCGCTTGGTTCCCTAAAAATCGATCAAAACGTAAAATACCATAAAAGTATTCGGTTTAAAGCCATGTGGTGGATTTTACCGTGGGGTAGGCGTGCGAAGCACGCAATGCATTGTGTGTTGAAGATGCTCCCAATACGGGGGTTGGCGTGCGAACCACGCAATGCTTTGTGTGTTGAAGATACTCCCAATATTCGCAATGGATTGTTGGTTGAAACCCTAAAACATAGGCCTATAAACTTAATTTTGGAAATTTGCTCAACTCACGTCAGCGGTTCAGCTGCGTGGTCGAATTATTTTGATTCCAAACAGCGCTGGTTCACTGTACAAAAGAATGCTTGAAGAAACTTCGTAAAGTAAATATTCGTCCGTTATATCTTGGCTCATTTTACCCGATATGCTGTTAATAAGTTAGTACAGTAGTGTATTGGGATATAAATCGTAATAAACAAACTATCCATACAATACAAAGTGTGTCAGATTGTTTGTGTTTTGACTGTGATTGACGGAACTTTGAGGTTATTTTTAAACACGTTGGGTTATGCGACACCTTGACTTGGCAGTGGATCCTTTTGGCGCACCGAGTCAGCTGTTTGAGGCAGTGAGTATATCTCGAAAACCGTTGGGAATTCGACAAATACGTACAGAAACTATTTTATAGGAAATGTAATTATCTTTCATTTTTATTTGAAACATTTTTTTCTACAGTGCACTGTTTCCGAGATATAAGCGAAAAACCTAAAAATGGGACCTTTCCACCCCCCTCCATCCCGCCTTATGCTCACCTCCCAGGGGTAGGGACTTTTAGTATGTTTACCTTCTAACTACTCCTAACAAAGTCCTGAAGTCAAAAATTATCGCATATTCCATGCACTCTACAATGCATTCATTGACTGGACTACATAGCAAACAATTGAATAAAATAACAGATAAAACAGCTGCTCCAATATTTCCATTAACAGCTGATTTCAAACTTTGAAGCAATTATTTGTATTTCTAACTTTTAGGTTAGGTTTTTATTAAAGTGTGGATCTAAGGCTTGCTGGTTCTTTTAACATTTATTATAACTGTTTTAAAATATACGAAATAATTTGATTTGAACATTTAACATTATTTACCATCTTAGCTTTGGGGTTATTATTAATCCTACACCTTTATTATAAAGAAAACATAACGTGATTATGTGTATAGAAGGTTCTAACGGGGTTGGCTTGCGGAGTCCCCATGGTTTTCACTTAGTTAGTAATATTTTCCTCCTTCCATGTTTAAATGTTTATTACAAAATTCTGTTAAGGTTGAATATATTCTTGTACCTTACCGCAATGAATAGTTTAGATTACCCTATAGTGTTTGTGTTTGTGGTACTGCTGACTACATCTACAGGAAGCCAAGGTGGCTGTAGAAGGTAGATAACCGATGTTATCGTACTGTTCTTTCTCTCGACTGTACTGGTAAATATAGTCTAACAATATATTATTTTCTCGACTACTAGAGAAGTCCGCTAAGATTAACAAGATGAGCCCAAGATCGTAATCTTAACCGGGTAAACTATTATAAGTAGGAGCTGTGATGCAGACAGGTTGTTTTGTTGGGTGCCGTGGAGTGTGTAATCAGGGTCGCCGAAAAGGGGGACAAAAGGGGCACATTGTCCCGGGCTCCCAACATCAGGGGGCTCCTGAAAAAAGTTACCTTTCTTTCCCCCCTCCCCAACATTTAACTTCGAGTCAGGGGGCCTCAAGAATTAAATTAGCCCCAGCCCCCCCCAAATCCCCCCCAAACCCCCCCCCCCCAAACCCTCTCGGCCTCCCTGTGTGTAATTTTCAAATGTCAGGGTAAAGTGTAATTGTGCCCACGCGAGTTGTCCGTAAATCAGTAATCGTTTTGTGAGTCATGTCCAGCCAATAAATTAATAATTATGGCTAAATTTGATCGATAATGTAGCCGACTCCTTGCCTATTTAGCCACGTTGATGAGTGGTTTCAATTAATTGATCGTGCGACAGTTTACTCGGCTTGTTTACTTGAAACAGAAATTCACATCTATAGAAAGAAAAGCCTTCTGCGTAAATATAATTAAAACGGAGATGACTCGGGGAGCAAGTAATTAGGCACAAAGAAAGCCGTGACTGACTGTAAAGGGAGGGGAGATAAAATACAAAGCCAAAGTGTAATTTATGAAATTGAATAGTGCGCATGATCGTACAGCCGTGACGAGCTAGGTCACGTAGTGTATTTAAATTTCCATTTACTAAATTGGAATGCGAGGCAGGTGTAAAAGCTATGACGTAAATGTTCTTAAATATAAATCAAAGTTAGAATTTTACTTGAATCCGACGTCATAACTTCGTCACGATAGACAAGACAAACAGGAGAGACGCAGGCTCCCAAACGTTACATCGAACGATAGGATGGAAAACACTTTATATCGTATACACACTTTTGATCGTATACAGTTGGCGTGTAAAGGGGAGGGTTTCCCCGAAGAACAGACAGTTCACTATAACTCCTGCAATATAAAATTATTGCATCCGTTAATAGTTATTAGCTAATTTCCAAAGGAAAGATGAGCTATTGCAGTGAGACCTAAGGTCGGCAGTGGTAAATGAACACCGATCATAGTCCCCAGAACAAGTTTTGGGGTGTCATTAAAAATTGTATAAATATATTTATGTATGTGTTCGCACTCTAGCGACCGCATTTTAAGCCCGATTTGGTTCAAATTTGGTACACATGTTGGTTGTCTACGTCGCTCGGACGAGTTCGTTAGCCAAAAAAACCCAACAACCGGAAGCACGTTTTTTAACCGGAAGTAACGATTTTTTTGAGATTTTTCCTACGAGAATCAATTTTTTCGATTTTTTCTACAAATGTAGAGTAGGATGTTATTCTCCACATTTTATTTTTTTATGCGACTTTATAGCTCGCTTGGTTCCCCCAAAATCGATCAAAACGTAAAACACCATACAAGTACCCGGTTCAAAGCCATGTGGTTGGCGTGCGAAGCACGCAATGCTTTGTGTGTTAAAGATACTCCCAATACGGGGGTTGGCGTGCGAAGCACGCAATGTTGTGCATCATACTCACAATATGCGGAATGGCGTGCAAAGCACGCGACGCTTTGTGTATTGAAGATACTCCCAATATGCGGAATGGCGTGCGAACCATTTTGCAGCTATTCAGCACCTTCGTGAATAGAAATATTTCCCAAATTGTTGGCTGAAACCCTAAAACATAGGCCTATAAAATTAATTTTGGAAATTTGCTTAACTCACGTCAGCGGTTCAGCTGCGTGGTCGAATTATTTAAAATGTAGCTGTAGGAAAAACGTTGTGTGTATCACGGGTGCAAATGTTTAACACGTGCGACAAACTCAACTTTGCACAATACATACACAAATAACTATTTCACTGCCTCACTGTGGATTAAAGGCTTGGGGACATTTTGTTATTATACAAAGCTTTTCATTGTTAAGGGTTACGTTTGTAACAGTAATTTCCAGGAGCTGTGCAGTAGTTATGCGTTGAATGAAATTCTTGACCGGCAATTTTGTTGTACAGAACATTCTCACTGCCTCAAACAGCTGATTCGGTGTGCCAAAAGGATCCACTGCCAAGTCAAGGTGTCGCATAACCCAACGTGTTTAAAAATAACCTCAAAGTTCCGTCAATCACAGTCAAAACACAAACAATCTGACACACTTTGTATTGTATGGAAAGTTTGTTTATTACGATTTATCTTCCAATACACTACTGTACTAACTTATTAACAGCATATCGGGTAAAATGAGTCAAGATATAACGGACGAATATTTTACTTTAGGAAGGTTCTTCAAGCATTCTTTTGTACATTGAACCAGCGCTGTTTGGAATCAAAATAATTCGACCACGCAGCTGAACCGCTCACGTGAGTTGAGCAAATTTCCAAAATTAGTTTATAGGTCTAAATTTTAGGGTTTCAACCAACAATTTGGGAAATACATCTATTCTTGACGGTGATGAATAGCTGCAAAATGCTTTGCACGCCATTCCTCATAATGGGAGTATTTTCAATACACAGTGCATTGCGTGCTTCGCAAGCCGACCTCCGTATTGGAAGTATCTTCAATACACAATGCATTGCGTGCTTCGCTCGCCAACCCCACGGTAGAATCCACCACATGGCTTTGAACGGGGTAGGTAGTTTTATGTTATTTTACGTTTTGATCGATTTTTAGGGAACCAAGCAAGCTATAAGGCCGCGTAAAAAACAAAATGTGCAGAATAACATCCTACATTTATAATCCCAGAGAAAACTCTAAAAAAATTCATTCTCGTAGGAAAAATCTAAAAAAATGTGCTTCTGGTTGTTGGATTGTTTTGGCTAACGACTCATCCGAGCTATGTAGGCAACCAACATGTCAAATTTGGACCAAATCGGACTTAAAATGCGGCCGCTAGAGTGCGAACACATATATATAATATATATGATTTTTAATGACACTCCAAAACGTGTTCTGGGGACCATGATCGGTGCTCATTTGCTACTCCCGACCTTGGGTCTTACCATAAGGGCCACTGCAGTAGCTCATTTTTTCTATGGAAATTCGCTAATAACTCGTAAAACCCGAAATCGTAAAATATAGGGTGTTTCATAAGTAATTCGAAAGTTGTCCGCCATATTGGAAAATTTCGTCCAATTTTTTAAATTTCAAATTCATATTTTTAACGGTCAC
The DNA here is from genome assembly GCA_018207615.1 of Philaenus spumarius. Taxonomy (NCBI): domain Eukaryota; kingdom Metazoa; phylum Arthropoda; class Insecta; order Hemiptera; family Aphrophoridae; genus Philaenus; species Philaenus spumarius. Next base: position 221,290 of record JAGFPH010000285.1, on the reverse strand, counting down.
TAAAAAGTAGGTTCCCATTTAAAGTTTGCCGTAGATCTTGTACTTTTGGAGATCCCAATAGTGGCCCAGTTAAAATGCACATCCTTTACAGTAGGGTAATAATAGAAGTAGGCTACTGTAGTTTCAAATGTCAGCAAGAGTTCAACTGAAACAATAACGATAGTCTACTAGATTCTGGGAAGTTCTAAGCTGGCTTTGTATACGCAAGTGACACGACTGTTGAAAGAATACTGTTTTTGTTTGATAAGACAATACTGTTTATGTGATTAGCAAGCGCTCCTGTATGAGTTGTTTAGGCTACAGGGAAAGTTGTTTAACTTCGGCTGGAAAGTTACAGGGTGCATGGAGATTCGTCTGACCACGCAGCTGAACCGTCGACGTGAGTTGAGCGAATTTAAATACAAACACAATACTTTATTGCATTTTTTGGTAGAACATATTATTTATGACACTTTTGTTTTTTTGGTATTTTTCTCTAAACGCAGCCGTTACGGAGCTACGGTCTGTCATGAGTAAAAACAATATCAATTATTTTTAATGGAAATTAACGTAATGTATTGCGTAAAAGCTGTAATGTAATGGTAAATTGTACATGGTGGAACCATAAACTTGTTCGTTGGTTAAAAAACACAAAAAACAATAAGCTTCTAAAATGTTGCAAACACCCTGAATATTTTAGTTTCAACAGTACGTTATAATTGCACAAATTAATTCATTAAAAAAAGTATTTCACGGCTAAGACCGGCACGACAGCTTGTCTGATTACAGAATCCGTCCTGTGAATGTCACATGACGTGTCTTCTTTTATACGATCAATATCAAAAGTAATAAACGATACCGGAAACTGGCACATACTTTCTCACAAACACATTTAACTTATTATAAATTATAACACGTTCACTGCTAAGGACGCACATGTGAGCTTGACACTGAACACTATGAGAAGCGGCCGACGCACAGTGAATTGCACACGAAACCCCCGTATTGGGAGTATTATCAATGCAAAATGTATTGCGTGCTTCGAACGCCAACCCGCATATTGGGAGTATTTTCACTACACAATGCATTGCGTGCTTCGCACGCCAACCAACATATTGGGAGTATTTTCACTGCACAATGCATTGCGTGCTTCGCACGCCAACCAAAATATTGAGAGTATATTCAATACACAATGCATTGCGTGCTTCGCACGCCAACCCCCGTATTGAGAGTATTTTCAATACATAATGCATTGCGTGCTTCGCACGCCAACCCCCCGTATTGGTGTGTTTTCATTTCACAATGCATTGCGTGCTTCGCACGCCAACCCCCGTATTAGTAGACTAGTATTTTCAATACAAAATGCATTGCGTGCTTCGTTTTCTCTCTAGCTTTGTGTACATACAGACATACAGATATACAGGCATATAGACAGACATACAGACAGACATTTTGTAAAAATAACTTTTTTGGACTCGGGGGGTCCCAAAACGGATATTTATACAAAATCTCAACATCGATTTTTTTTTGCGATTACTATACGTTCTCTATACCGGTAGATACTATAGTATAGTGAGAAAGTAATAAATTATTGTACTACTGAAATTCCACTTGCAGAGATTCTTGAAGCAGAAATACTATACAGGGTATTCAAGATGCCCACCATTGACATCTCGGAAACTATCAGTTTCTCGAAAAACTTTAAATTTGAAACCTTCCCTGGATTTATTCTTAAATTAAAATTACGGTGTTACCCGTATTTTTAATCTTCGCCTTTTTCCCAATATGGCCGTTATCTTTAATTTTTTAAATACAAACACAATATTTTTATCGCATTTTTTGGTAAAACATATTATTTTATGACACTTTTGTTCCTTGGTATTTTTCTCTAAACGCAGCCGTTACGGAGCTAAGGGAAGTCACGAGTAAAAACAATATCAATTATTTTTAATGGAAATTAACGTAATGTATTGCGTAACAGCTGTAATGTAATGTATCTATCAATCAGATGTTATTTTGCATTGTTGGAAAACTGCTTTAATTTAAGACTGCCAGCTGGTGTAACATTTCTGTTCCGTCATCATTCAGTACAGATACCAGTGCGTCTGGCACTTGAGCAAACCTCTACTAACCTGACTAAAAACATCAGTACGCCCGGCGAGTAGATAGACCACTTTCAATTTTATACTTTTCAGTTTATATCTGACCGAGCACTGACTGAATATCCAGTGTCCGGTACATCTCTGTTCAAGGATGATCCACTGGTTTGTTTGAAGGAAGAGTCACATTAGAAAACGGTATGGAATAATGTTTTTTTTCTCCACTTACGTCCTTTCCCCACACCCCCGGCCCATCAGGCCAGAGCGAGGTCAAGTGCCAGGATTCACGCCGATATCTGTAGTGATTTCAAGAATTTCAGTTCATTACGTTAATTTCCATTAAACATAATTGATATGGAGGCCATATTTGTTTTAAAAATATTAAAAATGGCTGCCATATTGGAAAAATGGCGTAGATTAAAAATGCGGTAATATTGTAATTTTAATGTACGTATAAATCCAGGGACGGTCTCCGATTTAAAGTTTTTTCGAGGTCCCAATTTTGGCCATCTTGAGTTTATCGCCCTGTATTGTATACATATATATTGTTATTTTTATTTTGTCATAATTTTCTGCTTACAACCTTTGGAGCAAGGATTAGTTTAACTAAATTATAAGTGAAAAAACATGGACCAAGAACGGGATTCAAACCCAGGATTTTTACCATTCCGTGGTAACGCTCTGCCAACTGTGCCACACTTAACGCACCAGAAATTGGTCGATGTTATCTCACTTGTACAGTTTACTGCATTTGTATGTACTAATAGACTGAACACCTCCTATGGAACGACGTAGAAAATAACTTTAAGGCTCGGCTCTCTACATTCAAAACGGCGAAGTTGGGTACCAATTTCAATGTTAAATAACCAAAACATACCTTCACTATTAAGCATATGTGTGTGTTGTTTTTGTCAAAAAACAAAAGCTGTATTTTTTTCCTTACAATAAAATAGATTGTGGGTGTTGATTACTAAGGTTTTTTGCAATATCTCTTTTTGCAACCGAGTTAAAAATTAATAAAGTTTCCTATTTTTTTACTATTTATATCATATTTTTATGAAAACAATAAAACGGTTTTTGAAAATGTATTCGGTAATCAACATCCGCATATGACAGTACTTCAATAAGAAACCAAATTTTTTAATTTATTCCACGAATTAACGGAAAAAAATGACTTATTCTGTAGCATTCCTCTTATGGGACTCAGATTCAATACGGCAGACAGGGTAGCGCCCCCTTAATTCTATTTGCAGCTTATTTTGTGTTATTTATTGTTATTTTTATTTCGTCATAATCTTTCTGCTTACACACTTTTTTTTATTTCAGTATTTCCTGAAATAAAATAGAGAGCATGGATTCCCAGATAGTATATTATAGGTACTGCTCGTACATAGCCTATACATGATTTCTTAATTATTTACAATCTTCCTCGTGGAATGTATTAACATATAATAGTTTCAATTGTTAGCGAATTTCCACAGGAAAAATGAGCTATTGCATTGGCCCTTATGGTAAGACCCAAGGTCGGGAGTAGCAAATGAGCAACGATCATGGTCCCCAGAACACGTTTTGGGGTGTTATTAAAATTCATATATAATATATCTATATATATGTATATATGTGTTCGCACTCTAGCGGCCGCATCCTAAATCCGATTTGGTTCAAATTTGGTACACACGTTGCTAGTCTACGTCGCTTGGACGAGTTCGTTAACCAAAACAAATCCAACAACCGGAAGCACGTTTTTTGACCGGAAGTTGCTATTTTTTTAGATTTTTCCTAAGAGAATACATTTTTTTCCACAAATATAAATGTAGGATGTTATTCTGCACATTTTTTTACGCGATCTTTATAGCTCGCTTGGTTTCCCTAAAATCAATAAAAAACGTAAAAAACATAAAAGTACCCGGTTCAAAGCCATGTTGCGGATTTTATCGTGGGGTTGGCGTGCAAAGCAAGCAATGAATTGTGTATTGAAGATACTCCCAATACATGGGTTGGCGTGCGAAGCACGCAATGCATTTTGTATTGAAGATACTCCCAATATGCAGAATGGCTTTCGAAGCACGCAATGCTTTGTGTGTTGAAGATACTCCCAATATGCGGAATGGCGTGCGAACCATTTTGCAGCTATTCAGCACCGTCGTGAGGAGACCTATTTCCCAAATTGTTGGTTGAAACCCTAAAACATAGGCATGTAAACTTAATTTTAGAAATTTGCTCAACTCACGTCAGCGGTTCAGCTGCGTGGTCGAATTATTTAATACTGTAATTGTGATTGGTTACATGGAAAGGTGTGAAATGATGCAATTGACGTGTTTTACAAAGTCGGTAGATAGACAAGACAGACTAATGATTGATGCAATACATATAGTCAGACTTTGGTAAACATAGGTAGCTCTTAAAATAGGCTTCAATGTTACTGCCTCAGTCTATTGGGCAATGCTGTCTGGCTCTACACACTCTCGAAACAGATAACAAACGATGGCTAATGCTAATATTATTACATTACTGTATAGGAGACCCTTGCACACCAATTCCCTGTGCTCATTCCGCTCTCATAATAATTTACGTAACTTGTATTTTAGTGAAGTGTTTTTCATCTATACTAATATTATAAAGAAGTAAAATTTGTTTGTATGTGGGTTGAGGGGGGGGGGGGTAATCTCTGGAACTACTGAACCGATTGAAAAAAGAGAGTAACAGGCTGTAATTTATTTTGATAAAACATTTTTTATTTCAATATTTGTAAATTTAGTCGGAATAATTCTTAGGTTAGACTAGACTGATGAACCGAAGCACGCTATGCATTGTGTATTGAAAATACTTCCAATACGCGGGTTGGCGTCGCAATGCATTGTGTATTGAAAATACTCCCAATACGGGGGTTGGTGTGCGAAGCACGCAATGCATTGTGTATTGAAAATACTCCCAATACGGGGGTTGGCGTGCGAAGCACGCATTGCATTTTGTATTGAAATTCTTACAATACGGGTGTTGGCGTGCGAAGCACGCAATGCATTGTGTATTGCAATACAAAACGGTATGATTTCGTACCGCCCGCATGAGGCGTGGAGCGCGCCTGGTACGATTTCATACCGGCCGCTATGAATGTGCTAGTATCTGATGAATATGTATGTTTAGAAATGCGTCACAGACATACGCTGAACGAAGTCACACGACGGATACAAGGTAAAATTAGTTATTTAAAAGTTAAATATCTAAAAAATGTTGAAATACGAAAATTTTGATATAAAAGTGTTGAAATACAAATATGGAGGTAATTTAAAGAAAAATCAAACACCTTTATCGTTGAGTATACGACAACTGAGAAAATGCAATAATTCTGGCTGAAATTGATGTTACGTGGTTATTCAAGTTATTCATATGAGTGGTGTACAGTCTGGATACAAAGAGGGTTATTTCAAATGTGAAGTCAATAAATTAATATTACAAGAGAAAGCTAGCTTTATTATCCCTCACATTTAAATTTGAATATATTCACTATTTAAAGGCTTAATTAATTGAGATTCGTATATTTTGTTTAAACACTTAAACAAAGCATACATACGGTAATCATTATTGCAAATTAAGCGAGGCATAATAAAGCTAGCTTTCTGTTTTATTATTCATTTAATAAAAAACTCCGCACGCCAACCCCCGATGGAACTTTCTAAACACATATGTTATGTTTTATTTATAATAAAGGCGAATGATTAATAATAATAACCTCAAAACTAAGATGGTAAATAACGTTAAATGTTCAAATCAAATTATCTATCTATATATATAAAAGCGAAATACCACTCACTCACTCACTGACTCACTCATCATGATTTCTCAAAAACTACCAAACGGATTGAAATGTAATTTGGTATGTAGCTTCCTTTAGGGCCAAAGGTGCTCACTAAGAAAGGGTTTGAAAAAATTCGAAATTTTAGGGGGGGTTTGGGGGATCGAAGTTATTAAAAAACGATTTCTTCAAAACTACCGAACGGATTGGAATGAAATTTGGTATGTAGCTTCCTCTATGGCCATAGGTGCTCACTAAGAAAGGGTATGAAAAATTTCGAAATTTTAGGAGGGGTTTGGAGGGATCAAAGTTACTAAAATCATAATTTCAGATCTTTTATTATTATGACAATAGTGCTTTTATTATTTAAGATCTATATATATATAAAAGCCAAATACCACTCACTGGCTGAACACTTAAAAAGAATACAATTACGTTAAAAAAACTGACCAACCACCACGGGAAACGCCGTACGGGTCAGCAAGTTTCGTCTATTTTATAACAGCAGTTATTATTATTTAATAATTCTTTCATATTTTGAAACAGCTTTTATATTGTTACTCACTATAAATTACTGTATATTATCAATAAATAATCCTACTATTAAATTATAGTATGTCTTATTTATTTTTAATAAGGATATAACATAGGCTAGTTCTTTCTTATTCTTAAATTTCATAACGCAAGTTTTTATTGGTTTGTGTGTGTTGAAACGTGTGTTGGTTCAGTCTAGGTCTAACTTAAAATAGTATTTTTACTAAGCTGGACATCCGAATCAACTGTTTTATCTGTTATTTCATTCAATTGGTTGCCGTGGTAAAGAATGTAAATACATTCAAGATATGTCTTGGTTCATCATCAGTTTAAGCCTAACCTAAAATTATGTTTAATTTATTTTACCTGCCTTAACGGCAACATACACACATCATTTATGTTTTTGTGCACATCTTTGCACAGTTCGTTTTGATTTGAATGGTATTCCTATAAGTTTAATTTTTCAATTGTCGTTTTTTAGTTTCTCATAATGTTGCTTATTTATTGGTATTTCAGCTGTTTAGACGCTAAGTGTTTAACGTCCAACTTGATGCTGTGATTTTGTTCCGACTAAATTTACAAATATTGAAATAAAAAATGTTTTTATGAATAAGAATTCAGGGATAGCCTATGTTACTCAGGGATAGTGTGGCTTTTTATTTAAAGAAATTTCAATTCGTTCAGTAATTCCAGAGATTACCCCCTTTACATACGCCTACAAACCAATTTTACTTCTTTATAATTTTAGTATAGATAGTGTTTGTGTTGCTTTTACTTCAACAGATGGCTTTGTTCACAAAAACCTATCTTAAAAGTAAGATATTCAAATAATTGTTTTAAGTTTGAAATCAGCTGATAATGGAAATATTATGGGAAACAGCTGACTACTGTTATCATTATAGTCAATAAACATATATGTATTGGCGCTTATATTTGTGTTAAATATTGAGTAGGCCTAAATTTGTTGTTGTTTTTATGTTCAATAGATGCTGCAGTTTTTCAAAAAGTACATAAAAACACGCTTGTATTCAAATTAAAGTTTGTGTCAAAATTTCAAAGCAATCGGTGAAGAACTTTCAGAGATTATCGATTTTGAACAAACGCACATCTATATAGATATAAATTTTAAACTACTTTCACATATAAATTATGACTTTCTGTGTATTTAGATTTAGACACATAGGCTATAGACACTCGTATGAATTTCTTCAATAATAAGGATAAACCACTTTCAGCCAGAATTATTGCATTTCCTCAGTTATCCTTGACTCGATTATAAAAAGTGATACACCGTTCGATTGTTGGATTTGTGTTTAAACTGTCTATAATTTTTGTATCTTAAAATTTTTCGTAAAGTCTTTAGTTTCTACGCTATATTTAGGCCTACCTTTTAAAAGTTTGAACCACTGTCATTAAAATATTGCACATTTGTATAAATCATCGTGATAAACTTTTCATGCTAAGTTTCATCAATTTATCAGATATTTTTTCTTTCTTCAAAATCATACATACAGACAACTTCTAAACCAAGCAAGATAGGACAACTTCTAAGCAAGAAAGGACAACTTCTAAGCAAGATAGGACAACTTCTAAGCAAGATAGGAC
>JAGFPH010000285.1:197851-211692 GCA_018207615.1 Philaenus spumarius | reverse complement strand
AGTATATGATTTTTGAATGTGCTGAGTACATTTTTAGCACCTTTTTAAGACAATTCTAAAATAAAAAAACAGTACCAGGAGACCGAGCTAAAGCTCGATTATAAGCAGGGCCTAGTTCGCTCACGTCAATAACTATTATTGCAAATTTCCGTGAACATAGTTTAGGTTAGGCCTATAACATTAAACAACTAAATAAAGGGTATGTTTATTTAGCAGAAGTATTCGTTGCCATGGTAACTATAAATAGATACAACATTAGGCTTACCTCTAATGAAATACAGTTTAAAAGAAAACAGATGATTATTGTAATGGCATTGAAAACATTTGCATCAGCTGTGCTTCGTTTAAAAGAAAACAGATGATTATTGTAATGACATTGAAAACATTTGCATCAGCTGTGCTTTGTATTGTTTAAAATGGACAAATTTCACTTTTTAATTTAATAAAAAGACGTAGAAAACGAATTTCCCCAGACTGGTGACCATTTCCAATCGATTTCTCGTGGCCAAAAGCCCCATATAAAATCAAAAAATCAAAAATCCTTAGACGGAGATTCCAGATCCATTTAGCAGACAGACAATTATCTCTCGCTTTTAGAAGATAAGAAGATATTCTTTACAACTAGCCCTAACAAAATTAGTAAAACCAATGTATTTTTAGGATAGTTGATTTAGAAATGTATGAACATTCTTCGCTATTTTGAACATAATATTAAATAGTAAATAATTCTCTGAAAATCTCTTCCAAGAAGCCCCCCCTCCTTCTGTGGTCTAGCACGGCCCTGAAACCAACAACACAGATTTGTTAAACTACTTGACACGACGCGACGTAAGCTTATGTAATTACACATAGGCTGAATAATATGTACAATTTAAACACATGATTCATTACTCTGAAATTATTGGCACACCCAGAGTAAACAAAAGGATGGCATGCATTGTGATATCTACCGTCTGAGAGGGAAATTTCCCACTAGTGACAACGCTAAATATACCTCGTAGTAGCGTACTTACAGATAGAACGTTCGTAGGTCGAATGTTTGATTTAAAGTGGATCGTTGATGAGGATCACGAGATTTCAAGGATTTTATGAGTGTTTTAGTATAGTCAGGGCAGGGGGGGAAGAGGATTTTCGGGCCAATGTGCAACTTACCATTTCGCGCCCCTACCGGGTCCAGGGTAGGGGCGGATCTGGGGGGTAAAATCTTAAAAATTAGAAGCAAAATAACGGGTTTAAAGCCTTTAAAACTATATCCTTTTAAACCGTTGACTATAAAGTATATTTTGCGTGTTATGATGAGAATTCTGTTTATGGTAAGATGCAGTTGGTTAAGGGTCTGCTAAAGTAAAAACGAAAGCAACCGGCGACTCCAGCGCTTCACTCTATAACCAGCAGCTGAGCACTTTGACATTGCCTCATTTAAAACCATTTTATAAATCCATCTTTTGTAATTGAGTGCTGAAAAAAAAACTGAATAGCTATACTTCTGTAGGTTATCTATATATATATAAAATTCAATGTATGTCCGTTTGTTTGTCCGTTATGCGTTACCAAACCGTCCATCCGATTGCTTTGAAATTTTGCATAGTAACACAGGTTAACCCTGGGAAGGTTTTAGGCCATTTACCGAAGTCCTAGGACATAAGGGCTACGCCCCAGTGGCCCTCAAAGTTTCAATGTTAATCTTATGGAAGGTCAATATTAAGGAAGAAGAAGAAATATTTCTTTTGATTTTATCAGGGGCACAAAAAACAGCTATTCGTATGAAAAACTTAAAACAGCTGATTTTGATCAACAGCTGATTTTGATCAACAACTGATTTGGATAAAAAAATGAATATAATTTTAGGTTAGGTAAATCAAGCAATGAGCAGAATCCCATTATAATTTACATCGGCCCTCAGGGATACGAATTACTGGCTTTCAAAGTTTCAAATTAAGCAATAGCAAAGCATTGGCGGGTCAGCTTAAAAATCTAATGATTTCTGTCTGTGTGTGTTACTCAATCACGTAAAAACTATTGGATGGATTTGAATGAAATTTGGCACACATATAGATCATGACCTGAAATGAGACATAAGCTAGAATTCATTTAGATTTAAGAGTTGAAACAACCCCTAAACATTAAGTATTTATTATTATTCTTCTATTAAGACTAGAGAGCTGGAAATTGGTACATTCATTTCTTACAAGATATATATAAAAAGTAAACCATATTTGTATTTTTCAGTGTGCTGCTAAGGGGTGAAAATGTAACAACAACCCCTAAAACAATACGAAATAATTATTATACTTCCAATAAAGCTAGAGAGCTGGAAATTGGTACATTTATTTCTTACAAGATATAATATAAAAAGTAAACCATATTTGTATTTTTTAGTGTACTGCTAAGGGGTGAAAATGTAACAACCCCTAAAAAAATACAAATTAAATATTATACTTCCCATTAAGCTAGAGAGCTGGAAATTGGGTACCTGCTAGTTCTTTATAAAATTGCGGATTTGGCTTGCGATTCACTTTTAAATTATAATGTACTACCAATTAAATTGTGTGTCAACAGACGAGACACTGAGTAGCGCGCTACCAGATTCTGTGGCTCTACAGTGTCTCTCGCCGAGAGAAGCTGGGATACCGGGCAATGTACGGGATTACGCAAGGGCATTCATATTTTGAATTGTGACTATCAGACGAGACACTAGAAGCGCACCACCATTTAAATAAACTGTATCAGTTAACTGACACAAACTTTCTCCCAACTTACTGTAGTCAAAATAATATTGTTTTCAATCATTTTATTTATTACTTTTTAGAACAAAACAAAAAAATAATATTCTACCTACGTCAATAGTATAAAAAAAATATTGTCCAAGGCGGGATTCGATCGCGCGACCTTTGAATTACTGGCCGTGATCGCTACCATGGTGCTACCCCGTGCGGCCACCGCCGCGATGCTAGATTGACAACATAAACTTGTTTGTTTTTAAACATTTCCCCATAATTATAAAACGCCGAAGTTATGATAAAAGCGGGTGGTGTCATTTTGTTTGGCATCTTAAGCACTATAAATACTGAAAATTTGATCAAAATCGTTAGAGCCGTTTTTGAGAAATTTGCATTTTTGTCGTTTTTTATGGGTTTTTAGGGGTAAATTACCCTTGAAAATTAAAAATTCAAAAAAAATGAAAAAAACGCCTGGAAATATTAGGGTTTAGTACCTACATACCAAATTTCATGAAAATCGGACCAATAGTGTCCTCTCTGGTCGTGTATACATACTGACAGACTGACAGACAGACACCACTCTAAAAACACCTTTTTGGGTTCAGGGAGCACAAAAACAAAAAATTACACTAAAAATATTTTTGGGTTCAGGGAGCACCAACACAGATAATTGCACTAATCCATTTTTTGGGGTTCTGGGAGCACCAAAACAGATAATTCAACTGAAAATTCAAATTCGAACATTTTTACGAAAACAATACTTTCTCCATATACTACGTATAGGGTGGAGAAAGTAAAATGAGTAAATTGTTTACGTCTGGAAGCTGTCTTACAGTATTTATTTTAATTATAATTAAATTTTTACAAATTTTACAAAAATTATTAATTGGTATCAACTCCTATAAAAGCGAGTGTACGTACGAGCGTACGTGGAGTAACATTTAAAGAAGAAAATAATATAACTTAATAATATAACAGCTGATTTCACCCATCATCTGTAATACGCAAACAAAACCTAGCGTAGATTATTTACTTTGGGGTTATGTTTACTACTTCAATAAATAATAGAGCCTATAACATTAATAACTTCTAAATCATTTGAGCTTTCAATATGAAATAAAAGGCAATTAAAAGATAATATTTTTATCTTTCTTTAAATATGAATAATAATATACATAAACACAAAATCTTAACAAATATTACTACAGTTTTATAGTCCTTATTATAAATGTATACATTTAACGAGTTAAAAATCCCCGTCGGCGTAGTTAGGTAGGCCTAGATAAAGTGTGTTGTTTTTTGTAGAAATGATGCATTTCTGATGTGTATCTAATATATCCGCCTGTGATTTTTCACGGGGATTTACTAGTTTAATAAAAAATGCAAGAAAAAAATTTTAACACCGAGTCATTTATAGAAATTATTCGCAATCGACTATTGTTTGTCGGACGTAACAAACGATCATTTCTAATAAAACTTTGAAAAAAACATTGCTGGAATGAAGTCTTCTGTACGTTTATAGAAGAATTTGTAAACCTACTGACAGGAACTGTGGACATTCTGAATGTTTCGAAAATAAATAGAAGATGGCTGTGACGTCAGAGTTTTATCTAAAAAAATAAACGAAGGATATTATTCTGCACATGTTGTTTTTTTACACGAACTTATGGCTCGCTTGGTTCGGCCAAAATCGATCTAAACGTAAAATACCATAAAAGTACCCGGTTCAAATCCGCGTGGGTGATTTTACCGTGGGGCATCTTCTGGTCCGGGGCCGACAGCCAAGTTTATGCGCTGTAAGTGGAGTCGAAGTTGGAGGCTCTCTCTAGCGGCCGCATTTTACGTCGGATTTGGTCCAAATTGGTACTCACGTTGGTCTTCTAAGTCGCTTGGACGATTTCGTTAGTAACCCAACAACCCAAAGCACGTTTTTTTGACAGAAAGTCTTTTTTTATTTTCGTAATTTTTTGGTTTTATCCAAACAAATAAATGAAGGAGATTGTTCTACACATTTTGTTCAAGCCTAGATTGTACTGCACGGTACAATCGGTTGTAGTTGGGAAGTTATCGTAATAAATGCATTAACTGAACGTGGGCCCAGGTCATGGATCAGGGCCCCTTCAATGGGCCGTGGGCTGTAGGCATCCACTAATTGACCGCGTCTTTGTACTCGTTCATTACCAAATTGGAGGTAATTATATACGACTTTAACAATACGTGCCCTGTTTGCTAAGGACATCCAGATGCGTAAAATATACTTAGGCCTTTTTCAAAGTTGATTTGATAGACTAAGCTGTAATTTTGCAAAGAGTTTTACAGCATAAAGATCAAACTACAAAAACAAGTAGAGTTTTCCAACCATAGGTGTAACGGACCCCTCTTCCATGGGCTCGGCTCGCCTGTGTTCGACTCCTTCTCTGGTCGAGTTGTACCTTTCTGTCCTCGTGCGGACGTACGGGCGTTGTCAGGATGGTTGGTGGTGAAAAGGTTTCGGTAAACCCATGATCAGTTGAAACGTTTATTGCATCGGTACTGTGCCGTTATTTAAATAGCGCGCCACTATCTCAATCAGAATGACTTTCTGATTAAACCAAACTGTCTAACTGCCTCAATACACTGAACACCCACGGTACCTAGCGGACAGAAGACGTAACTCAGCAACAGCTGTGATCCAACAGCTGTGACTGGCTTGCAATGCGTAGCTTTGTCAACCATCCACATAAGCGCTAGCGATATGCTAAGATAAGAGAGAAGCCATTTCATTTTCATGTCTTTATTCATTGCTAGAAAAACGAATTCGTTACACGACAAGGTTAACCACATGTGTGCTTGCGTAATGTCGGGAAGTGTTTGTGCATAAGACATTTTATTAAATTAAGTAACGTTAGCCTCAACAATGTAAGTGTAATAGTTTAACTTCCCGATCTTTCATATTAAACATTTGTAATTCTACATAGCTTCTAACCCAGGTAAGAGTTAGTGCTCACATTTATACAACCACTTGGTTTATTCGTGGTATTTCATTTGTGTGTAAAATAATTTTAAATAATAAACTAGACAATGTCATTTACTTTAAGAAAGCCTTTCTATTCAAAATCAGCCAATTAAAAGTAAAATCAATTTAATTGTTTTTAGCCTAATTAACAAGTTAACTTTAATTAAGAAAGTAAAGTATTTTATTTGGTGTTTTGTTTCATTTGGAGTGTTTATAATAAATTTCACTTCAATAATTTCTGTGCAAATCTATTCAAGAAAAATTAACGTTCATGGCAAATTTCTTTGAGAATTATTTAATTAGCTTGACTTAGTATATTATCAGAGCTTAACCTTATAATGTGAAACATGCAACTTCAAAGTGTGTCAGAGCTTGTTAAACCTTGTATTAGCTTGATTGCATGGAAAATAAAACTTAACTAAAACAGATGTTTTTTCAACAGTGTAATCTGGGTCCAACTTTGGTATTACAATTCTACTTCAACTTTAATTATTCAACTTAGACTTCCAGGGCACAACATCTGTTTTCAAAGCAAGTTTATGTCCACAATGTGCCAATTAACTACAATAGACAATTTCACCAGTTTTAATTCTGCAACATAAACTATTCTACAAAGTGTTACTGTTTTGAACTATGTTACATTTACAATTGCCAACCGATTTATTTAACCTTCACTTTCTGCAGGAAGTGTAAGGTGATTTTTGTCGTTTGCAATATATTTTGTTTAGGCTGAATAATTAAATACAAGGCTTATTTAATAAATAATTGGGTGGAGTAGCATGCCAATTTAGAGATTCCAATCCTCAAAGGATTATATCTCTGAATTAACTAAGTGATATCACAACCTTTTCCAAATTTAAACATAATTTTTATTAACTTCATTTTTATTTTAAATAATCACATATATTATTTCTCAATGCCATTTTTTTGTCGGTACACCATAACTTCCTTAATACATCATCAAATTACATGAATGAGGCATCATTTTAAAGCTTTCCTTAACCGCTACACCGGAAAAATATACAAAATACAATTATACGAAAAAATACAAAAAAATAAATAAAGAATCCAAAAGTAACAGTGATGTAGGATCAAGTAAGTTGTAGGGATATTTTCCTGGCGTAGGTAACACTGATGATAACAATACCCAGCCGGAGAGCTGCCGTTACGCCACTACATTGCTATTTTAAATTAATATACGACCTATACGAAATATACGGTGTGTACTTTAATTAAGTGGGATTTAAGTAAGTTAGAATGCGAATGCTTCGCACGGGTCAGCTAGTTATAATTAATACTGGCCAGATAGACTTAAAATTTAGGCTAGTGTGCCTATTATTAGATTTAAGTTAAAATCTCATTTGTGTTCAAGTAGACACACATGTGCCAATTATTATAATTGTATTAAATTTATAAGTGTAATTTTTACATTATTGTAAAAATTAAATTCTGAATAAAATGAAAACGGGTGGGTTTTATTAATAAAATTTTTGGGAGGGTTATTTAATAATTATTGTATTTTCATTAAGGGCATATACATTTCGTATTTTGTTATTAAGGGCGTATAATTTTTTTTACTGACAATAAAATCAGTTTAATTAACTTTGAGTATACTTTTATTTGTAAATGGTAAACCAAGTGTCAAAAGGGTAATATTTCAAATTGAGGTAAGTGTAATCGCACATTTCATTGGATTAGGAACCACTGCATCTCTGGATGCTTTCATGTAGCGTTCCCCTCCCTTGATTAAGGGTTGGCTCTAGTAAAACAGAAAGCAACCTGCGACTCCAGCGTAGCGGCGGTAGGTTACGCGGACATTGCTTATCCTAAATCCATTTAAAACCCGAAATTGTTCAAATAGCGTTTTTTTTAAAAATACCAAACTCTCGGGGACAAAATTCTTCATCCGAATGGCTTGATAATTTTTCGCTATAATTAATAGTTACATCGTAAAAAAATATTTAGTCACCCTATAGCGGCGGTAGGTTACACGGACATTGCTCAGCCTAAATCCATTTAAAACCCGCAATTGTTCAAATAGCGTTTTAAAAAAAATACCAAACTCTTGGGGACGAAATTCTTCATGCAAAAGGCTTGGTACTTTTTCGCTATAACTAGACTAATAGTGACAACATAAAAAATTATTGAAAATTAATTTTTTAAATTGTTAATAAATATTAAACAAAACGTTTTTCTTAATTTTGGAAAAGCCATTTGCATGCGTATTGGCCATAGCTTTAAAATGACATATCGTTCATAATTATCCGATCAAAAATAAAGGAAAAATATGGATTTTAATTTAACATTGGTCTTATGGAGTGTCAACCAACATGACCGACAGCTAGAGCCATGTGAGGGGTACCTGTCACATCGGCTACAATCAAAATAGCGGCAGTTATATTGTCTGACGTTGAATATATTGGAAACCATTAACTTCTGTAAAGGGTTAGTGACTTTTACATCGCATCTCGAATATAGTACATCTATACTAATATTATAAAGAGGTAAAATTTGTATGTTTGTTTGTTAGAAGGGGGTAATCACTGAAACTACTGAACCGATTGAAACAAATTGTTTTACTAATAAAAAGTAACACTATTCCTGAGTAACATAGCCTATAATTCATTCTAATATTTCCATTAACACCTGATTTAAAACTTTGAAGTAATTATTTGTATTTCTAACTTTTAGGTTATTTTTTTTATTAAAGTGTACACCTGAGCCTTGCTGATTCTTTTAACCTTTATTGTAACTGTTGTTATAAAATATACGACATAATTTGATTTGGACATTAACATTATTTACCATCTTAGCTTTGGGGTTATTATTAATCCCGCACTTTTATTATAAAGAAAACATAACATGATTATGTGTATAGAAGGTTCCAACGCAGAGGTTTCCCCTAGTCTTTTATAAGCTAAACAAACACACGAAGTAAGCTGCAGTTTTATAAAGAGATTTCAATAGTTGAATTGAATGGCTAGAGGGTAAAGGTTAAAGCTGATTAAATCAACTGACTAAAGCCAGTAGGCGTTGTTGGGGTAACTAACTACCCACCTCGCCCCTTATCAGCTGTGATACGCTAAGCTCGGCTTTTGACATATTGCCTATCCGACATTTCGCAGGCGTTGTACAAATAGCAAATATAACGTCAACAGAAATGAAAGGTCTTTATTCACAGTCAAATCATATTTGAACGGTCTGTCGTACCCGACTGCGTGCACACACTAATAAGAGCTTATCTCGAGGAATAATAATTAAATGTACTTAAATTAAATTTGTATTTTTTATTCAATTTTAATAATACTTGTATCGAAAAGGTAGGCTACCTGGATTTAGCTATTTGGAATAATCAATGTTTAAAAAACAAGTCGTTAAATGTTTGTACTGTTCTGCTGGGCCAATAATAAAAATGTTTGTCGCGATAATTCAATTCTTCTTGAAACTATCCTTTAACACGTTCACTGCGGCCGGTATGAAATCGTACCAGGCGCGCTCCACGCCTCATGCGGGCGGTACGAAATCATACCGTTTTGTATTGCAATACACAATGCATTGCGTGCTTCACACGCCAACCCACGTATTGGGAGTATTTTCGATACACAATGCATTGCGTGCTTCGCACGCCAACCCCCGTGTTGAGAGTATTTTCAATACACAATGCATTGCGTGCTTCGCACGCCAACCCACGTATTGGAAGTATTTTCGATACACAATGCATTGCGTGCTTCGCACGCCAACCCCCATGTTGGGCGTATTTTCAATACACAATGCATTGCGTGCTTCGCACGCCAATCCCCGTATTGGGCATATTTTCAATACACAATGCATTGCGTGCTTCGCACGCCTATCCCCGTATTGGGAGTATTTTCAATACATAATGCATTGCGTGCTAAGCACGCCAACCCCAGTATTGGGGATATTTTCAATACACACTGCAATGCGTGCTTCGCACGCCAACCCCCGTATTAGGAGAATTTTAAATACACAGTACAATGCGTGCTTTGCACGCCAACCCCTGTGTTGGGAGTATTTTAAATGTACAATGCATTGCGTGCTTCGCACGCCAACCTCCATGTTGGGAATATTTTAAATATACACTGAAATGCATGCTTTGCACGCCAACCCCCGTATTGGGCATATTTTCAATACACACTGCAATGCGTGCTTCGCACGCCAACCGCCGTATTGGGAGAATTTTCAATACACAGAGCATTGCGTGCTTTGCACACTAATTTTAAATATCTGTGCTTTGGACATACTTGTGCATCCGCTTTAAAATATTAGTGATTATTACGTGGAAAGGTTCAAAAGTAAAAAATAAATTAATTTCTTCTCATAGGCTATAAATATAAAAAATAATTCGACCACGCAGCTGAACCGCTGACGTGAGTTGAGCAAATTTCAAAAATTAAGTTTATAGGCCTATGTTTTACTGTTTCAACCAACAATTTGGGAAATAAGTCTATTCACGACGGTGCTGAATAGCTGCAAAATGGTTCGCACGCCATTCCGCGTATTGGGAGTATCTTCAATACACAATGCATTGCGTGCTTCGCACGCCAACTCCACGATAGAATCCACCACATTTCTTTGAACCGGGTACTTCCATGGTATTTTACGTTTTGATCGATTTTGGGGGAACCAAGCAAGGTCGCGTAGAAAAACAAAATAACATCCTACAACCTACATTTATATTTGTAGAAAAAACTCAAAAACAAATTCATTCTCGTAAGAAAAATCTCAAAACATAGTTACTTTCGGTCAAAAAACGTGCTTACGATTGTTGGATTTTTTTGGCTAACGATATATATATGATTTTTAATGTACACACTAAAACCGTGATCTGGGCACCATGATCGGTGCTCATTTGCTACTCCTGACCTTAGGTCTTACCATAAGGGCCACTGCAATAGCTCATTTTTCCTATGGAAATTCGCTAATAAAAGATCAGCTCCTAGCATAGGAAATACGAAATTTGCGTAGCAGTGAACGTGTTAATGCATTTAGAGACAGGGCTTGCGATATCAACGACTCTTTTTTTTATGGCAGCTCTTTAAACACAGATGAGCCCTCAATATTTTTATCCATATAAAACTCAAACATCACTTATCATATTTGTGCGCACATAGGCCTACCCTATTACTGATTTTGCTGGTTTTAATGTGTATACAGATTTGTTTTATCTCTATATGTGTACTCTACGGATGGTGTGTTAAACCATGTATAAACTGTGTTAACTATATAGAATAACTAGCTGACCCGTACGCATTGATGTATGAACACACTGGATTGCGCGCTGAGTAGTCTGAAAGGTTTGAGAAACGAGCCGGCCGGCGTGAAGCTTCCCCCTCCACCGGCACCGGTGGGCTAGACAAGCGGTGGGCACCGTGATAGATGGACATGATAGGCCTACACGTTTCTGTTGTTGTATACAGTTCAATTCTTTGATTTATTCTCTACACTTTTTTATAATAATATGTCATTTTTGGGCAGAGAATATAGTATTCCTAAATCACTATTCAAAACAGGCCTAGTTTTGTTAGCAGTCTTGTACTAGGAACATAAAAACTGGTGTTTTCAAAATAAGAAATTTGAAATTGATCATTTGAATATTTTTATACAGTTCTATCTAGAACTAAATTATGAAACTTTTTTACATTTATGAAAAAAAATACAAAAAATGTTTACTACTTTTTATGTAGTCCTAAAGTTGAACCTTTTCCTTTTGTTACTGACCATGTTTGTTTCTTGAGGTAATAATTTTGTTAATTTTACTTCAATAATTTTTTTTACTGGCATATATGAATTCTTTGAACCTTTATCTACAAAACAGCTATGGAACACTTTTGAATTGGTTTAGAATAAACGTGTTGAATAAATGGTTGACATACAAAAACTTGGACGATTTTTTACAAATTTGAAGTTTACGGTCATTTTGTGAGCTTACCGTTTGAGATATGGAAAAAATCAAGAGTACAATTTTGTTGAAAATCTAATTTGCTACCCTCAAAATGTTATTAGTTTTTAAATTCGAATTACGGTTAAACCACAAACTGGTTTTGGAAAAAAGCTTACACTGAGAGAACCGGTCCGGCCGCCATTTTTATTTTATTTAAGTGGTGAAAAATGGAAAAAGTGTTAAAAATTATGAACATAATTAGAGATTTTGTAGTTTGCATTAGTATCACCATGTGTCACAGCAGGGTTTGGCGAGCGAAGCGATCAGGGGCCGAATCCCTAGTAGTAAATAACATTATTATACATTTTAACGGAATTTTGTAACATTTCAAAACATCGCGAGCTACATTTACAAAGCTTGGAGTGCGTTAAAAACTTACTAAAGTTGTTTTATTTAACAATGTTTAAAGTGTAATGTATAGGTAGGCCTATACATGCAATTTAAAATGCTAATACAGATCATGTTTTTCATTATGGTTTTGGTTCAGTTTATTTTTCCCTAAACTTTTCCTTATCCTTATCCAACAACAATAATAATAGTTTAAACACCAACTGTTAATCTATAAAATAAACAAGAATTATTGTTCCTTTGTAAGCGCATCACTTGAGATCGGCTGGACCAATTTGGCTATTTTTGTTTTAAAATGTTCGTAATAGTCCGAACTAGGTTTTTATATAAAGAAAATTTGAAAAGTTTCCCGAAAAAGTTTCAAATTTGGAAAAAACTAAACAGCCTCTTTTGTATGGACTCAAAACCATAGCTCACAAAAACAGCTGTTCGTATAAAAAGCTTAGCAACACGTCATGTTTGTTTACATACATTACCATAGCAACTTTACTTATCAGGTTATATTCTTCAAATCCAACAGCTTTTTTAGGTTAGATTGACCAACTTTAAGCAAAAAAAAAAAAAAAAAAAAAATCAACTAATGCTTAGGCCTACTATATTTTAATTTAATTCAAACATTGGTTGTTACATATTATATATAAAACAGCTGATTTGAATCAAAAACTGAACATATTTTTACGTTAAGCCTACAATGAACCACCAAAACACGTTTATTTGCAACCAATTGAGCTAATTTAAAATCAGGTTTTTTACAATTCTTCACAACTGTCAGTTTTCTTAGATTTGGGAAAAGCAAACAAAAGTTTTACTGTATTATCTACAGTCCTAAAGGTTCACAAAATCTAAATCTAAATTTGTGTAGTATATTCTTAAGTGGTATAAAAACCATTTTGCAATTCAATTACTTAAGTCAATGTAATGAAATGGAATAACTACCGTACCCTTTAAATTAAATCAAGCAATATCGAAGCATTGCTGGATCCACTCACTAGTTTACTATAAAAATAAAAGTTACATACTGTATAACAATTAAATATTGTTTAGAAATTAAAAAAAACCCGTAAGCAGCACTGCCGCATTACTATAGCCGAATTTTCTTATCAGGGAATAACAATATTTTATAATGAGAGTTTACTATGAGTTTTGTTCCTTGTTCCGGAAACTGTTCCAAATATACCTTTGCACAGGATTATAGTAAATTTAATTGCCTTTCGAATGATATAGCTCATAAATTTCACTGGGGTGTATTAGTGGGAGAAATTGCTTGTTAATTACCTTACTTTTATAATGAAAAAACATTTATCGGGATTTTCTTATCAATTTTGATCCTTGTTCCGGAAACTGTACCTGAATTACCTTTGCACAGGATTGTACTAAATTTAATTATCTTTCGAACGATATAGTTAGTTCAAACATTGCACACGGGCTTTTGAGTCAGAGAAATTGCGCAAAAACCTTACACAGATAATGAAAAAATCATTTATCAGGAGATTCCTATAAATTTTGTTCCTTTTTCCGGGGACTTTACCTGAATTACTTTTGCACAGGATTGTAGGAAATTAAATTACCTTTCGAACGATACAGCTAAAAAATTGCACACGGGCTTATGAGTGGGAGAAATTGCGCAAAAACCTCACATGAATAATAAAAAAAACATTTATCGGGAGATTCCTATCAATTTTGTTCCTTGTTCCGGGGACTGTACCTGAATTACTTTTGAACAGGATTGTAGTAAATTTAATTACCTTTCGAACGATATAGCGCAAAAATTGCACACGGGCTTATGAGTGGGAGACATCGCGCAAAAACCTGACAT